>VSMD01045525.1:0-89994 GCA_008750895.1 Mirza zaza
ACATCACCACCACCACCACCATCACCACCACCACCAACAACAACATCACCACCACCACCAACATCACCACCAACAACGACATCACCACCACCACAAACAACAACATTACCACCACCAACAACATTACCACCACCACCACCATCACCACCACCAACATTACCACCACCACCATCACCACAGCCAGCACCACCACCAGAACCATCACCACCATCACCACCACCATAGCCATAGCCATCACCACCACCACCACCAACATCACCACCACCACTAACAACAACACCACCACCACCAACATCACCACCACCAACAACAACAACATCACCACCACCATCACCACCACCACCACCAACATCACCACCACCATCACCACCATCACCACTACCACCACCACCACCACCATCACCAGCACCACCACCATCACCATCACCACCATCACCACCACCACCAACATCACCATCATCACCACCACCATCACCAGCACCACCACCATCACCATCACCACCACCACCAACATCACCATCATCACCACCACCATGACCAGCACCACCACAATCACCACCACCACCACCACCACCACCACCACCATCACCACCAGCACCACCAGCACCACCACCATGACCAGCACCACCACCATGACCAGCACCACCACCATGACCAGCACCACCACCATCACCACCAGCACCACCATCACCATCACCACCACCACCACCACCACCACCACCACCACCACTGCCACCATCACCATCACCACCACCACCACCGCCACCACCACCACCACTGCCACCATCACCATCACCACCACCACCACCATCACCAACACCACCACCATCCAGTTGGTGAATGGTATCAGTGCAAACAAGACATAAATAAGCACTTACATTTTGGATGAATGACCTTTGAGTCCTTCAGACTTAAATCTGGAGCACTAGAAAAGCATAGCAGACATAGACTTTTAAAATGGATTTTAGGCTGCAGTAAAGAAAGGATTTGCTCATACCTTATGTGGATAGAATAGCAACCCTAGGGGCATGTTGCATGGAAAAAAAAGAAAGAAAATCTACTTCCACATCCTATAATAAAAGGACAGAAATGGTATAAAAAGCATATTCTTTTCTTTTGTGAAGGACATTTGGGGTGTCATCTAAGTTATTGTGGCCACTGGAAGAGTAAACTTCATATAGCTTGAGCTCCTTCTTAGAAAGTTGAGGGAACAACAGGCATGAAGCTTCTGATTTTGTTTTATCCACATCATCCAGAAGTTTACATCCCTGTGATGCCCTGGGATAGTCAATCTAGAAAGAACCAGGCTTGGTGGTGAGTGGCTGGAAGCGAGGGCAGGCTCCTGCCTGCCAAATGAGGATCCTACCAGTTAGACAATGGTGGCAGAGCAGATGACAGTGAGCTCATTGATTTCCTGGGAGAGAAGGGGCCAGAGGGTTGGCACAGGCTGATCCCTTCCCCATCATCTGCTTTTTTGCACCGCCCCCTCCCCCCCCAATCAACATGAAGACTAAGCACTTAAAATATGCAGAGTCAGGGCAGATGCTCATTCCCATCCCTAGAAGGAACTGGCCAAAATGGGCACTTACAGTGCAAAGGGAGGAGGTGTTGGATAGATGTGATTCTAAGGCAGATGCTAAGGAAGAGGATGAGGCATCTACCTTTGAAAACCTTTTTTAATATGTGAATAGAGATTTAGACATACAGCCTGTAACTGAGATGACATTTGTTGAGCACCTATTGTACTGTAGAAATTTTGAAATTATCTCATTTAATCTCTCATTATCTCCATGGAATTATAGAGATTGTTATCTCATTTAACATATGAGGAAACTGAAGCCCAGAGAGTTTGGGAATGTCCCAAGTTTGTACAGTTTGATTGGAACCTACACCCACTGAGTCTAGGCCTTCAGTGATAACCTGCCTAAGCCCTTGGAAAATGCTACTTGGGGAGATAGAAATGAAAACAGTGAATTTTACCTGTAGTCTAGCTCTCACTCCTCTGTGTTCAGAGAAACTTCGTTCATTCATTTTTTCCCATTGGTTCTTCTAGTCATTCAGTAATTTTTGAGCATCTACTGTTCCATATGCTATAGTAAGTACAAGGATAGAGCAATGAAAGAAGTAAGTCCTTATCCTCATGAAGATTCCCCATGTATATTCTCACAAAGATTCCCTATTTATACTGATGTAAAATACATAATAAGCATGCAAAATATATACATGGATTTCTTCTATGAAATAGAGCCGTGATATAAAAATCTTTGGCGATGGGTTTGAGGTACTTCGGTTCAGGCATTCAGAGAAGGCTCAGCAAAGGAGTGTGAGAAGAAGACGACTATTAATACATCATGGTCTAGAGAAGAGCAATCCTGATCAATGAGAGAGCTGTTACAAAAGGTGGGATAGTGATGATCACTGCCAGGGAGGTGAAAACATGATGACAATGGGACAGTTTCAGGAAATGGGAGTCCCTAAATTGGTATGAACTAGATCATTTAAGGCATTCCAAGCATGGCACGAAGTTTATTTTTTATTACTATTTCAGGATATTATGAGGGTACAAACATTTTAGTTACATTTTATGTCTTTGCCTCACCCAAGCAAAGTTTAAAGTTTATTCTAAATGCAATTGTAAGGCACTGAAGGTTTTAGCTGCCAGAGTAAAATGGTCTGATTTCAGTATTGAGATTACCCTAGCTGATAGTTGAAGAAGGGATTATAGGAGAGAAAGAGCAGAAGGAAGGAGATAGGTTAGAGGGCTACTGCACTAACCCAGCTGAGAGGCAGCTGCAAAAACTAGGGTGTTAACAATGGAAATAAAAGGCAATGAAGAGTTGAAATGTTATTTGGATTAAATATAAGACAAAAGGGAAAGATAGACAGTCAGGATGATTGCTAGTTTTAGGCCCAAGTAATTGGCTGGATGTTGGTGCCACGTCTGCTAAAATAGGAGCATCTCAAGGCTGTGTGTGTGTGTTTGTTTGTGGGTGGTAAGACATGAATTTCTCCCTCTCTCTCTCTCTCTCTGTGCATGTGTGCATGTGTGTGTGTGTGTGTGTGTGTGTGTGTGTGTTCACTTTGAGTAGCCTGTCAAATTCATTAGGGCATCTGAATGAATTTTATGCTCAGGAAAAAGGACCAGGCTGAGGATGTAAGTTTGGAGATAACTAGGATATAGATGACATTCAGTATCATGGGATTGCATGAGGCCATCCTAGGAGAGAGTATGCAGACAGCAGAGCTGAAGACCGAGGACAGAGCCCTGGAGAAGTCCTTCTTTTAGAGGTCAGGAAGAGAAGGAGAGGTACAGGTGACCGAGTAGGAGCAACTACCTAACAAGGAGATGAACAAACAGGTGAATACACAGAGTATGGCATCACAGAAGGCTGGAGAGGAAAGTATTTTTCTTTTAATGTTGCTGAGAAGAGAAATACAATGGGAAGATGCAATGACTTTTGGCAATTTGGTGATAATGGAGCCATTGATGACCTTGATAACAGCTGTTTTGTTGGAATGGATGGAGTTGAAAGTTCAATTGTAGTGGATTGAGAAGGGAATGGGAGGTGAGAAAAGAGAGAGATGGAGGATATAGACAACACTTTTCTCAATCCACTCCTAATTACACTTTATCCCCAGACCACAAAAGCTAGATATTGACAAGACCTTGAAAGGCCATATGCTGTTCCTAAAATAACTGTGGCAAATTGGGGGAAAGCCAATTTTGTGGCCTGCTTTGTAACTCACTCCATTTTTAAACAGCTTTCATTATTAGGAAGTTGTTTCCGCTATTAACCGGAGAGATGTATACCCATTTTAATTTTATGGCGATAGAGACATTCATTAAGGTCCCACTCCTTCCTCCTGTGCGTCCATAGCCCTCACCTTCCTACATTGGTGCGCTCCTCAGCTCTCCATGCCTAACACGCCTATGTGAGCCATCATGTGGTTCCCAGATAGTGCTGTGTGTATTTGTTTGTATGTTGGAGATTCTCACCAACATGGGAGTTCCCAGAGAAGCAGCTGCCTGCCATTCAATGTGTATGCCTGGTTCATAGTAAGTGCTCACTAAATTTTTATGAAATAAATCTGTTTTTTTGTTTTTGCTTTTTTTGGTAATTATTTTCTAATTTACATTTATTTCCTTGCTTCTTCTTAAGTTAGAATAATGGTACTCTAGACCACACACTATATATGGAGTACGTGCTATTTCATATAAAAATAAATAGTTTGTGGAGAAAAGTATGATTTTCTTTCCATCCCCCTCTGAAATTTCTAAACTCAGTTGTTATTTTGGTGGAGTTTGTTCTCCCATGCTATTATTTGTTCTGCCTTCACATCGTGACTCTCCATTTCTGGAAGGAAGATAGATGCTAATTTCTTTACAAATACCTTGCTTTCTCACATCCTACTAATGTTTTCAACCTAAAGGGGGAAAAAGTCTGGATGATTCTCCATTAGAAGTATGCTATTAAAATTGTCAATTTCTTGAAATACATGGTTGAAAAACCATCATTTTTTCCCCACTGTGTGTTACCCTAAACTATAGACCTGTCACCCGGCAGTGTTCTAGCGTGTGGGTACAGAGAAACTGTGGGAAGATCCAAGTGGCACTTAAATTACATTCTCCCTTTGATTTTGAAGACAGTTAGTGCCATTTAGCAGAATTCCAATGCAGTTGGCTCCATAGAAGGGGCTGTGTCCCTTTCAGAAGCGTAACTGCTGCAGTGACTGAGGAAAAGAAATTAAGCCATCAAAACAGCAGGGCTGGCTTTTCTATCCAGATCGTCGTGGAATTAAAAGGACAGTGAGACCGTGGGCTCCTCTGTACCCTGCAATGATGTTCACGGCTTCACATCTGTTCCACCGCTGGGCATACCAGGCAGTCCACATGTGTCCAGCCCACCATTTGGGTACCACTAACATTTCCACGAAAAGCTGATTCTTAAAAGGAGGCCAGGATACAGAGAAGAAAGGACATTTCATGTAGGAAAATTGCTTTCTCTCTGAAGGCTTCTAGAGAAAATATGCTCTGTGCATAAGTCAAAATATTTTTTTCTGACTGCTTAGCCTGTTCTACTGTTTCCATGTGGGATCTGAAAGCACAGCTGTGTTCTGCCTGTCTCACACCTCACCTTCAGAAACAAAACCCTCCACGGGGAATGTGGCCATAGACTGCACAGTCTACAGGAAGGAATGGCACTGTTTGCGGCTGCTCAGGTAAATTGATCCCACAAAAATTAAGGAGACATTGTTTCATATCCCTGAATAAGAAGGGATTCCTCGTGTTTCCTGGCCAACACCACTCTCCACGTGCAATGTGGGCTGTGCTCACCTAGGATAGACCTAGCTCAGAGTCCAGTCTGTGATGAGTTCTGTTTTTGAAACTGAACTGCTTGGTCCAGTTACCTTCCTTAGCAATACCTGAAGGCATTCTTTCTTCAGAATTAAAATAAGAAGTGAGAAATAACACAATGCTACCTAAGGAACCAACATTTAAAAAAATTAAGCACTTTTCTCAGAACTACAGACCACTAGGTAAATAGTTAATTTAATCATACATTTATAGCACAATTGACAGGGAGAATGGTGTTCATTTCCAATCCATATTCAAGAGGAAACTGTAAAACACTTAGCCAGGTGTGGCTAAGGGAACGCCCTCGGTCTGGCCCTTCTCTTGTTATCATCTTACCCTCTCATAAAAATTATAGCTCAGATTTACTGAGTGGTCACTATGTACACAAACTGTTAAAAGGCGCAATATACAGCAAGTATATGAAGTGTATACAATGAATGCTATTTTAGGTACTAGAATGTGAGACAGAGCAGGCAGGTCATGTGCCAAGGCACCTGAGTCCCTGTGGCTCACAGCTCAGATTCACACCTGGGCCCACATGTTGAATTCTTCTGCCCCACCCCCACCCCTTAGCTGCTGGTGCTGATTCTCTCCCATTAGACTGTGAATGCCAAGGTCATGTTTTCTTCATCTGTGCATACATTAAGCACTTTCCTCTTGGTAGGTGCTTAATAATTACGATTTAAATATTGATTGAATCTGTCCCACATGGTCTACTTCCCCTCAACATGGTTTGACTTATCATTCCCTTGTATCAAAGCTTTTATACTCACTCAAATGAATCTGTAATTTCTTTATCTGGAAGCACACACAGATTAGATTGTAGCATAGCATTTTCTATAAATCGTTATTTCTATTAAATGCTGCAGCAATCCGCGAAATCTTAGAACTTGGTGATGAAGTTCTCCGGCCTCTCAGAAATTGCCTGCTCATTTGTTTGTGAATTCTCTGAGCAACATCAGAGAGGGAGGCTGGGGGTACATACCCCCTCTCTAGCAGATTAAGCAGCACCTGGATACACCTTTCTAAATGTTTGCCTTCATGGGTTATATTACCAAACATCCCCGTTCATTTACAAAAGCAATCTCCTATCAAACATTTACCGAGCACCTGCTTGATGCACGGCATTCCGCTAGGTGCTGGGGGAGTCAGAGATGAATTGGGCACGGTCCTTGCCCGCAGGCAGCTCACGGCCGAGATGTACTAGATGAGATTCAATCGGCATCTGGGCTCTGGTGAATCGATGGCTCTCATTTGCCATGGATCTTATTCATTGCAATCATGGAACATTTAGTGAATGGTCATTGAGCACACACATTTCATAACAGAGACTTTAGTCACAGTGACTAATCAAAGAAGACAAATCCCGTGGCTCTTCCTGCCCTGAGCCCTCTCTCCCTCCTAGATAAAGAAGAGCTTTTGTCAAGGGATTAATAGAATGCCTACACAACTGGCAAATGGGACAAATGTGACAGGGTGACTTTTATTTGTGTATTATCAAGATTTATGTATCTGTCTTTTAATACAGATTTCCCTGACCTCCACCCCATTTCTCAAGGTTCTTCTCTTTCTGCCTCTCCTCCCAGCTCACCATCGTCTTATATAGACACACACGTATACTGGGATTATAATAATTTGGGCAATTTGAGGATTATTCTTTCTTGTCTCATCCTCAGTCATTCCCCCAAGTATATTTAATGTTGAAGTGAGTGATATACAACTTCAGTTCCATCAGGAGAAGACGAATTTGGCCAGAAGGAGCTTTCCTCTCCAATTCAATATAATTCCTCTTTCATTTCATTTGGAAATGAAATTAGTAGCTTGCCTCTATGTCCAAATCCAGACAGGATCTCCATCTGCTAAAAGCCCCTGCTTTTCACCTTTAGCCTTAATTTCAGAGACCAACCTAGATCTGCAAACTCTTCAGTAGAGTGAGTTCCATATTGAAGGCAGGGAGACATTTTCATAAGAGCCTTTGAATGTTATTGTCTTGCTCCTTTTGGCTCAAGCCTAGTTTGGTTTCCAATGGCCATAATCTCAATTAGGAGTCCAGTTGGCTCCGTGATCTTCCTAGGGTATGGCTAAGGCAATGCCACAGTTGACCTCCGAAATGCCATCTTAATACTTCTTACATGTCAGAGCAAGCCAGGTGCAGCTCCCAAGAGAACTATCACAGTTGTGTTGCTTGCTCTCTGAGGGGAGCACGAAGCAGCTATGGAGAGCTGTAGCAGGGACGTGCCACTCTGGCCACAGGTGCTTTCCCAGATGCTTAAAACTGAAGCAAAGGCACAAATCTAAGACTAAGTTCTAGAGAGCAAAAAGAGAAAAGGGTATAAGCAGTAAGTTCTCTGGCAAAAATAACAAAGTAAATAAAAATAAAAACACAACTTTGTGCTTAAATTAATGTGAGAGTTTAATTAAGTTTATCCTCTTCCTCAACTCCAACCACTGTGCACACCATTACTCTTTTAAGATAATGTGAAGCTGTTTCTTCTGGAAGGGGAAGGCTACTGGAAGTCAGGGAAGATGATTTTCAGCAGGGCATATTATCATGAATTGAAAGATCTGCACCAAAAGCCCCCCAAACAACAACAACAACAGCAGCAAAAAACCCCACACAAAATCAAAATCAAAACCAAACCAACCAACAAAAAATCCCCACAGCTAATATCTAGTTTAGGATTTGATTTTATAGATAATTTTTCGGATAAGTTATGTGAATTGTTGGAGCTCCTATGGCTAATAAGTGGTAAAAGTAGGTTTGGAGCTCAGGTTTTCTGTTGCAGAATTTCATATTCTTTCTACTACCATCATTTCATTTTGAATTTTCTTTAAAGCCTACTTGAAAATGGATCTGCCTGAAGGCCCTGGCTAATGTGTGCTGGCCATTCTGAAAGCTGATGTGGTCCTGCAAAGACTAGACACCCTGGTGATGGCATTGCCTCCCATATGCCTTCATCTTTTCAATCAGCTGTTCAGTAGGGTGCATTTCAAAAATCGCATTTGCATTTCTATTCTTCTGTAGTCCCTAACACCATTCACATCTCTTGATATTGGCCTCTGCTCTCTCCTCTGCTTTCAGAGGCAGACATTACCCAGCAAAATAACAGGAATTGCCTCTCACATGCCGAAGCTTCTTTGTCAGCAGGGATGTGACTAACTCATGAGCGGCCTGCTTGGCGTTCAGGGATGTACCACCTGCTGGAAGGTGGGGGGCGAGCAACCTGAGCCAGGCCTGCTAACTCCCACCAGGGCCTCTGCCCTTGCCCAGGACAACGGTAACGTTAACAACAAAAGTCTCTTAGAGCCATGAGGGTCTAAATCACAGTCGAGTTCTCTTTAAGGGTCTATACCAAATTATCAGGATCTCAACACTAAGCCATCATTCTCAAAGAAATAACCAGATTTTATTTATCTGGATGAACCTGAATAACCTCAACTTTGAGTCAAGAACTACTTTACTGTAAATAAAATTCTAGGTTATTCTAGTAAAATCTCCTGGCTCCTAGTTAGTATATCAGTGTCCAGAGCAAAGAAAGTAGTAGTCCTGTTTTAGGTTCTATTGGTTGGACCAGATCTAGAGTTCCTGTGTTCCTTGCAGCTGCCCTGCGCTATGAGGTATGAAGAGCAGCAAGCAAGGAGGACCAGGCTGATGCTAGAATGTGGTATGTCATCAGAGCAACCATTGAAAGCTTGGATGGGCGTTAGCCTGGAGGATCCTACTAGAAGAACCATAAAAGCTTTCTTCACAGATCTGAAGATTGATTCAGTTTGCTCTCTATGGCCCTAGAGTCAAATCTGAAAGTATAAGAAGGAAGTTACAAAGAAGCACATTTTGGTTCAGTGCAAATAAAGAACATTGTGGTAGGGAAATGGCACAAGCAGTAAGTTCTCTGACAGTGGAGGCAGACAGGGGAAACCAATTACCTCCTCAGATGTGATGTTGTAAACGGGAATCTTGCATTTAATAAAGGATTGGGCTAAGTGATTCAGGAGCATTGTGTTTCATGGAACATTACTACTGTAAGATTATTCAGTACAAAGGATGGGTGGCAAGATATATGTGTTTGGGAAACAGATATACTGCATTTATTCCTGGAGATGCATGATTCATATTAAAAGCAGTAAATAAATGTGTTTAATTTAGCTTAATCCAGGTTTTCCCAAACGCATTTGGCTATTGCTACTGCCCTGTTTTTGAAGTAATTCCTGTTTCTACCCTTTGAAAACCTACTGAGAAATACTTTCCTATGTTCTCTTCCTATCCTGAGATTTTATTATTGAGAAATCTCAAAATTCTTAAAACAGACATGACTTTGATGTGATTAGCATCTTAGCACTGCTTAGCATTTTGCTCTTTCAAGGAATGAGGGTGTTCCTATAGGCTTATATGCTTTAAGGGGTGGTGTGGGGGCTTATTTATGGATTTGAGATAAATGTGATGGTCTGGATTAATTTTGAAGAGAGATAATGGAAGTCATACAGACCAATGGCAAGGAGGAACATAGGGTTGTAATCACAGCTATTTGAGGAAATCTCTAGATGGAACATGGCCAGTGAGTCCTCCTCACTTATTATCAGTGTCTCTTTGAGACCTCCCAAGGGCTGTCCTAGGAGGGCATCAGGTCTCCAGGTACTGAGGTTTGGGACTAGCACTATGTCACCCCCAAAGTGCTCTGTCCTGAATGGAGGTGGCATTGTTTTGTGGTTTTACTTTTAGGTAGCTCTTATCTTCCATACTTTCACTAAAGCAGATAACAGGTGAACTCTGATTTTTCTGTAAATTTTGATGTGCAGGGTGCCTCATTTACAGACAGAAAAAGGATTAGAAGGGAGTTTTCAAAAAGAGAGAAGTAGAGAGATCAGGACTCTTGAGTTGTTTCAGTCCAAGGGAGATAACAGCACACTACGTGTAAGGGGAGAAAGTGAGCAGCACATTTTGCTAAGGCGTAGGGGAAACGAGGGTGTGATGTCCTGAGCTGGGAGGGAGGAGGGGTCCAGAATGTCAGAATGAAATGGAATTTTCCTGTTTTCTTGGGAACTGGGTATTGGAGTAAAACGTTCAGTGTATCAGAGAGGGGTGACTCTGGGTGTTAGTTAGACAAGAGTAGGTTAGGAGAGGGTGACAAGCCAGGACTATGGCACTAGGTACTGCACCCCTTTTCTTGGAGACAGAGAAATTGGGGCTAACCTCAGGCAGACTGTCGGTGATTCACTTGTTCAACAATGCCTCAGTAGGACAAATATAGCCTAGGACTGCAGAACCTGCCCCTTATTCTGGATGTGAACCTGGCTGCTATTGTGTCAGTGTGACTAAACCAGGCATTGGGGAGAGCACGTGCCGGTCACCCCATGGACTGCAACCCAGAGAGTGGCATTCATCACACGCTGCTCAAATGGGCGGCATCCGCGAGTCTGCAGTGCACGCACCTTCTAAATGTGTTTCCTTATAGGGTTTAATCTTTTATCGTGAAGGCTATTAGGGATTTCATCACATGCTGCTTTGGCAATTAGTTTAGAATAAACTGAGAAAACTGCAGGGACTTTTGCTGAGGAGACTTCAGCCTTTGCATTTACAGCACTTTTTTTTAAAAAAAGTGAAATAATGACTGTGTTTAAATTGTACAGAGACACGTATAAAAGGGATGAAATTTTAAGCTGTTCCGAGGCGATGTAGAGCAGGAGAAGAGAAGGGAAAAGCCACCAACCACCCTGTCAGTCCTTTCTTGCATTTGTAAAGTTATTGAGTTTCATTTTAAACATTCATGATTTGTATTAAAGCCAGTACAATGCTAGGTAGACGGCTGAAAAGAAATTAATTGAACCCTTAAGTGTTAGTGAAATTTAATCCTAATGCTCATCATGTTGAAGTAAATAACCTGGTTGCAAGTAGTTTAGAACCTTCTCTAGCTCTAGGGAAGAAAATTCCCTCTCACCCCTGGGCTAGAACCCCCCTCCCCAGAGAGCCAGGCCACGGGGCTCTATCTCTCATCTCAGGCAGGAGGAAATTGCAGTATAAGGCTTGGCTCTGTTTCAATAGGCCATGTTGCCTGATAAGGTTAATTGATTTCCATGGCTTTAATTAACAAAATTTAATTTTTTATCTAATGAGGGAGAGTTGGGTAGGACATGGGTAGATGGAAAGATAAGCGTCAGCCCCGTACTTAGAGGGTGGCCCCGCGCCTGCCTGGAGGGGCAAGCACAGAGAACCCTTGGGTCACAGAGTCATTAGGGAAGGGTGACTGCACCAGCAGGCATGCAACTTCTCTCTCTTAACACTTTCCCAAGCCTTGCTGGAGAGGACTTGGGCTTTGTTATTGCCTTGTAACAGCTTTCAGGAATCCATCACTCCCCCCTCGTGAGTCTCCCAAATGAATAATTCCCAGCAAAGTCTCCATGAAGGCCTGAGCTCCCACAGGAGCCTGCTCTGGGCCAAGCTTGAGCTCCAGGTTCTCACTCTCTCTGGACACCAAGTGGCCTTCTCCGAAGCCAGCGTCACTCTGAGCCAGGGCAAGCTTAGCTGCCTCTGTCTTTGCAAACACAGGACCAGAGACTGTCGCCTGCCTGTAAACCGCCACTCTGTGCCCTTCCTCTTCACCTGCTTCGCTTAGTTGCACGCATTTCACCCTGTCTCGCATGGGCCCCTCCTGGGGGATGACTTGCATCCAGCTTTGTTTATGCGTCTGGCATCAATAGGCGGCAGGGAGATTTGCTCCTCATCAGTTTGATCAATCTCTCTGCTGTTGAAGCCTCTCGATGAGTTGAAAGTGATTTTTCCTGCTGTATGTACAGGTAGGAGTAGATCGCTTTCAATTTCTAGTGCAGCGACAGCGGCACTCTATCAAGTTGTTGCATTGCATAACCATGAGCGCGGGCGCGGTGTCTCCAGTGCTCATGGGGTGATGGTGATGCTTGACTGTGTGATCCATCTTAGCCCTGTTTGCTGGCGTGCTTCGCGTCAAAAGCACAGCTATTTCTAGTGTGTTAGTTCTCTTCTTCCCTCCGGGGGTCTGTGAAAGACGGAGGCCTCTAGGGATGGTTGAAAGGAGAACTGCAAAACTGCCGTGATTAGTTCTGATGCCTTAGGAAGCTAATGCCTAGCCAAGAGATATCACACAGAGGCCTCAAAGCTGTCGTCCTGCCTCCCCTGGAAACACGTCTTTGCTTTCTCCCTAAACGGAGTTCAGACAACTTTTGATGAGTTCTCCTCTGCGGGACCCAAGCAAGACACTGCTTCTTCAGGCTTGATGGTATTTTGCAAAGTAACTTTGCACAGGCGTTTTAAGGGAGGCTTATTCCTCTTCTTCCTGCAAAATAGAAGGAAACTACCTGGGATTACCTACAAGCACATGTCCAGGCAAATGTTCCTGCAGAGTACCCCACTGAGCATTGTGCTTTCACCTTGACTCCAGGGGCAGAGGGGACATGGCATTGTCCAAGGTCACCCAGAAGTCAGCTGCAGGGCAGGACCTCCTTCTGCATCGCTTGTTCATGTCAAGGAGACTCAGGCACACGTAGGGGCATCCAGCAAGAAACTGCGTAGCCAGTCTGGGTCTCCCACTCCACACATGAGAAGGCCACGACCCACAGAGAAGTTCTATTTGGAAGTCCCAGCTTTTGTTAGTGCTAAATTAGAATTAGATTCAGAATCTCTCTTTCTTTATTTATTTGTTAGAATTTACTCACGTGCTTAACAGTTTTCGGTTGACCATTTTTGCCCAGCCATGATGTGCCAGGCAGGCCGGGTTCCAGGTACTAAGTGCCGGAAATGAGTGGAAGGGGCGGAGTCCCTCGTGGCGTGTAGGCTGGCGTGGGCACGAGGGCAGAGACTTGAGTTAAGAAATGCATGGGCAGTGTCTGCAGCGTCTGTATTCTGAAGAAAAAGAGAGTGGAAGGAATAGTAAGCAATGGAATTGCTCGTTCATGGGACGCACTAGAGAAACTCCCCAATACTGGCATGCAGCAGGGGCGTGGAAGGAGGAGGATGGGGCCCTCCAGGGAACTACTCTTGACAGAGGGAGCAGCAGTTGCAAAGGTCTTAATTTCATGGGTTTTTTTCAGTACTCATCACAGAAATAAGTGGAAAGAAGTGCTTAGAACCTACACATTTTCATATGCATACCCTCAAGCTTCTCTCTGTCTCTCTAACACTGCAGTTGGCCAGGCGTGGTGGCTCACGCCTGTAATCCTAGCACTCTGGGAGGCCGAGGCGGGAGGATTGCTTGAGTTCAGGAGTTGGAAACCAGCCTGAGCAAGAGCTAGACCTGTCTCTACTATAAATAGAAAGAAATTAATTGGCCAACTAATTTATATGGAAAAAATTAGCCGGGCATGGTGGCACCTGCCTGTAGTCCCAGCTACTTGGGAGGCTGAGGCAGGAGGATTGCTTGAGACCAGGAGTTTGAGGTTGCTGTTTGAGCTAGGCTGATGCCACGGCACTCACTCTAGCCTGAGCAACAAAGTGAGACTCTGTCTCAAAAAAAAAAACACTGCAGTCCCCAACCCCTGGGTCATGGACTGGTACTTGTCAGTAGCCTGTTAGGGACAGGGCCGCAGAGCTCTGCACCCTTACACCCCTGTGTGTGAAAATATTTCCTTCCGTGAAACGTAGGAAGAGGGGTGGGGTGGTGGCTCACAGCACGAGCTGAGTGGCAGGAGGTGAGCGGCAGGTGAGCGAGCCAGGCTTCTTCCATGCAGCCGCTCCCCACTGCTCGTGTCGCCACCTGAGCTCTGACCCCTACCCTTGTTCTATGGAAAAATTGTCTTCCGTGAAACTGGTCCCTGGTGCCAAAAAGTTTGGAGACTGCTGCTCTAACACATACACACTCTTAATTAGCAGGGTATTCAGACAGAAATCAACTATTTAAAACAAACCAAGAGGAGGTAGGGGAATGTACAGGCTTTGCAGGCTGGAGTCGAATTCAAGGTAGAACAGTCTCTAGCACCTCCCAGTTCACCACCCATTCCCTGCCTACTCCAGGGTGGGTGGGCTGGGATGGAACTGAGACGATCATTTCTGAATGTGTTTCCCTGAAAATAAGACAGGGTCTTATATTTATTTTTCCTCAAGAAGACACCCTAGGGCTTATTTTCAGGGGATGTGTTATTTTTCTTTAAGTACGGTACAACAATCTACATTATTCAAATACACTTAAGTCATCTTCTTCTGGATCATCATCATAACTCTCCAAACCCTGAAATCCATCCTGAATTTCTTGCGACTCTATTTCCTTTAGAACCATTGACCCCAATCTCTCATGTTGAGCAACAGAGCTCTCATGGGGCAGATGAGAAGGGCTACTCATCTTCTTTACCGCTCCACGACGAAATGCATGGTTGTGCGTAGCCACACCCATCTCTAGGTCTTATTTTCGGGGTAGGGCTCATATTGCGCAAATGCTTAGATATCCTGCTAGGGCTTATTTTATGGGTAGGTCTTATTTTGGGGGGAAACACAGTAGTAGCTATACCCAGTCAGTGTTGCATGTACACCTCTGGATAATCTGGAGTCAGGGGACACTTGTTGGGGCCTGAAAGTTGGTTTCCCATTTCAGTTTCTCGTGGACTCAGAGCAGTGCTCAGTGCTAGCAGTTAGGGCAGGGTGAGGCTTGTCCTATTGCAATTCACAGAGTTCTTGCTGCCACATAGAAAAAGGCAGCATTTAAGGGCACACCTGGGTATTCTTCACAGTTAGAAAACCTTTTTTTTCTAGATCCAAATGGAGCACCAAAGATTCTAAAGAGCAGAAATGCATGTGGTTGGGTCCACTGTATATAACAGGAGATGATGGCCAGCCTGTTCATTTGCTTTTACAGAGTTTTTGTAAGACTTGGGGTTGGAATGTTCTCGGGAGCCACATAACTATGCTGATCTAATTCAATTGGGCTCTTGTTATGTTCATAGTATTGGCAAGATTCTTCAGGGATACAAAATAATATGACACTTTCCTTTCCCTGAAATGGCTCATAATATCTTATAACAAGGCAAGGCATAGACGTAAAACAGCAGGGGCCCAGTGCTCAGAGACATGCGATTATGTGTCATGGGGTCCAAGGAGATGAGGGTGGGCTTGGGACCTCTAGAGACCATTTCAGAGAAGGCTGGACTGCAGCCAGTGTTTGAGGAATGTCTGAGATTCAAAGAAGGGGAAGGCAGAGCCGACCAGATAGGGGAAGGGCTGGATGTGAGCATAGTTTGTTTTATAAGACAATGAAGAGGCTGGCCTGCGTGGGATGGAGGCTCTCTTTGGCACCGAGGAAGCTGTGGGTGGAAAGGTTGGGTGTTTGGGAGAACCACTGAGCAGACCTCCATGACAAGGGGAGAGACTAGTGGTTCAGGGAACAGCAGCCTAGCCTGCCTCCCATACTTGCTAGTTGCATGACCTTGGCAAACTTTGTAACCTCTCTGAGTCTCAGTTTTTCCATCTTTAAGATGAAAAAGGTAATTTAGAGGGTAGTTGTGGGAATTGAATGAATTGCTATATGTAAAGTTATCAGAAAATGCCTAGCATATATTAAGCACTCAATAAGGAGTCATTTCTATTAATAATAAAATAATATTTTGCTGATAGTAAGGGCAAGAGGGCATCGCAGATAGTCAAATAGAGTTGTAGCTTAATAGAGGACTAGGAGATAAAACCGGGATTCTGAAGTGTATTCTGACGCTGGAGTGGCCCGTGTAGCTCTCCAGGTGAGAGATGGCAGAAGCCCCGCCGGCCGGACGTGCCCAGGCTTCACACCTGGGTGTGGACAACAGCAACAGGGGGCGAATCTCAGATTTATTTGAGAAAGACGTTGGCAACCCCTCTCTTTAGAAAAGTCAGCTCTTTGAGCATCTCCTTCCATCTCCAAGTGTCACATGCTGAGAATACACAGCATCCTTCACGATACTGGCCAGGCCAGTTACTGGTGCAAGGACAAAGCTTTTTCCTACAGGAACACTTTGTTCCCGAGCCATTTCTGTCGAACCAAAGATTAGAGAGATGGTTGGGGAGATCCTAGTCTTTCCTTTTGGCAGGCTGGAATGAGGCACACTTTTTGCTTCTCTTCATTATTTCAACCTTCTTAGAGGCTTCAGCACGAATAAAAGTGGCAAATGTTGGTTTCAGACCTTTTTTGCCGGAAGTCCTGCATAGAGCAGTCTGCAGCATGCTGGCTGGCTGGAAGGGCCGGTGGCGGGAGCTTTCGCTGTTAGCTCACTCAACAGGAGAGTGCTAACTAGAGTTTAGGAGATAGGCAGCAGAGCCCAGGCACTGGCTGACACTCCCCACTTCAATTCCCTTTGTCTGCAGCATGGCATCCCAGACAGTAGTGCTGCCTCCTCTTCCCCAGTTGACATGGTATCACCCAGAGGGGTTAGTCACCAGGGACATGGGAACAGGGGCTTTTGCAGCAAGAGAGCTAGTGGAAGGTAAAAACCTGCTGTGCTGTCTTTGATATCACCTCTGAGATGAATTAAGTGTCTGAGGCCAGCAAGATTGCAGCACTCACAGGCTGTCATGGAAGCAATTGCATTCGTTGGGAGAAAACAAACTCCCTTTCCACTGGCAGTCATCTTTTGATTCTGTAGAAACAGAAGCTAAGCTGATGGAAAAGAGGGAATGCAACAAAGCTCTGTAACCGATGAGTCAGAGGTTTGATAGACCACTAGGGGTCTTGAATGCCGCGCAGCACGGGCAGGCTGCTGCAGCTCCAGCAGGCAGCGAGTGTGTGCTAATAGCAGAGGGGAGCAGTGTTTGGGCCCCTGAAATTTCAGAATGCAGCCCTGATATTTCCATCATCTTATGTTGCTTTAACAACCTCCTTTTTTTATTTGAGTTCTGTATTTGCACAATTCTAAAGCAACTTCTGGGGTTCCTCTGTACTGGATTTCACCCTGGGTTGAAACCTAGCCAGGTACGCTTCCTTTGAGTTCAATTTGGAGGCCATTTTACATGGCAGTTTGGATGAAGTCTGCTGTAAGTGGGGACAGGTGCAAGAAGGAGTGAGAACTAGGGAAATGAGGGCTGGATTCAATTGACTATGGGATATGTAAGGCTTCTTCCCACAACAGCAGATAAATGCACGAAAGTGGTTGCAGGTTTCCCCAAACAGCTCTGGAGTCCTCAAGGAGGGCCACAAACTCAGGGCAACTGAGTTGTTCCTATGGCTGCCCTGGCCCCGAGGTGGAACCTACAAGGCTTCTGCAGGAAGCCTGGTTCCCCAGGCAACTGGGTGATTGTTTCTCGTGCCTTGCTGTTGAGTGCATGTTTGTCAGTAGCAGCACCGTAGGTGAGTGGGCCAGCAGGCGGGAGTCTTTAGAGAGGGAGTCCTTGTATCTCTGAGACGTATAGAGAGGCCTGTATGCGTGACAGGTGTTCAGAGACCCTCTCAAAATGGTAGCTTACTCCTTGGCATCCCTTGCCTTAGGAAAAGTAAACTTTACTGACATTTCACATCTTGCTTATCATATCTAAATAGGAAAGTCTTACCCTATTTCTATTGTAGAAATGTCTTTCTGGGCATGAGGGGTGTGTGTGTTTCTCTTTTGCCTCTGAGATAAGACGCTGTGCCCGTGTGAGGCCATTCTTCATTATACATGCATTTGGTTCTCTGTTGCCCTTGCAGGTTTAACAACCTTAAAAATTGGATGCTTCTCACTGGTTCTGTAATGAAGGAGCAATTTGTCTCCAGATCCAAATCCAGGTGTAGCTATGCTAACCTGATGCCTGGCCTTGAGCATCGGGAGAATGTTAAATATCTCTCTGTGTAGGAAATCCTTGATGTCACAAAAAGAGGGAGAGAAAGTCTTCATTCTTTTAATAACAAATGAAAGTGTAAGAAAGTAAGGAAGAGAGATGCTAAGAGCAAGGACACTCACTAAAATTAGAACCTCTGACAGCAACAGCAAGCTGCCTTTCCTTTCATCTTGTTCTGCTCACTGCAAGTGGAGATGCTAAGTGGAGGCTGCCGGGGAAAAGTGTTTTCTTTTAAGCTACCGTTTACTGAATTTCTATTATATTTCAGGCCCTGGGAATTTTCTGTTTATTTTCTCATTTGAATTTCCCAGCCCTATGAAAGACACTCAATATTGACTTAAAAGCAACGACTCCATGTCTTGGAGACATTAAGTAACTTTCCAGGGCCATACGGTTACTCAGTTTATGAACTTTACCCTAGATTTGCCTGATCCTAGAGCCTAAATTCTTAACCACTAGATCCTACTACTTGGAGTTTGTCTTTGTTGTTGTTGTTGTTTTTCATTAGGAAGAATTTAAAATTTTGTGAGACCCAAAGAGACTAACGTTTTTTCCAAAAATCTGTTTGGATCCTGGCTTCTACATCTCACACCTGGTGGGCCTCCTTCGTTCTCCCTCCGGCCCCCAACACCAACACTGCTCTGAGGCAGGAGGTATCATTGACTCTTGTCCTGCGCCCTGTAAACCCTTCGTCAGGTGGCTTTTGCTTTTTGTCTAACTTCAACTGTATACCTTGGCCATGAGATAGGTCTCCTCTTTATTCTGAAGTCCACTTCTGTGATGATATTGATTCCATTTCCTGACCTGGCCCCTGGTTTCATCATGGGGTGGGCATCCTGGCATGCTCTTCTTGGTTCCTCCTTTCAGGAACTGGACTCCCTTCACTGGCTGGTCCTGCTACTTGCAAACTGCCCTAGGCAAAAACTTCTTTTTTAAGAATTCCTATTGTGTTGTTCACTACACTTGATAGGACATCCTGCGCCTCCATTGAGCAACTCCTACTGGCAACTTTCTGCTTGGCCCTCAACAGGTCATTAGCTTCATTCTTGAAAGCTATACTTTCCCTTAGCCATATACCTCCTTTGTTAATCCATCCAACTGAGTCAGTTTTGCTGCATCCTCACCCAGGTAATTGTCCAAGATGCTCTGTCTTAAGAGATTTGAAAATGAAAATGAGAATGAAGATTATGTTGAAGACTTAGAGGGTCCTATTTCAGTGCTGAATTAACTATTTTTCTGATTAAAAGTCAACTTGCCCCATATGTTCCAGAAAAAAAGAAAACAGTATATCAAAGCAATATATCTGCACTTTCATATTTATTGTAGCACTATTCACAATGGCCAAGATATGGAGTCAATCTAAGTGTTCCTCAACAGATGAATGAAAAAGAAAATGTGATACACACACACAGAGTACAATATTATTCAGCCATAAAAAAGGATGAAATCTCATCATTTACTGCAACATGTATGGAACTGGAGGACATTATGTTAAATGAAATAAGCAAGGAAAAGAAAGGCTAAGTTAAACATAACAAAAGTGAGAAATAAAGAAGCATATAAGATTAAGAAAAGGAAATAACTAAGTAAAAATAAAACTTAAAACTTGGGCAAGTTACTTCTAAGCCTAATCTGTAAAATGGAATAATGATATTATAAACCTTGTGGGTATGTTTTAGGAATATTGTAATATTTTTAAAAAATTGAGTGGGGTTTTTTGCCCTTTTTTTTAAAAGAAAATAAGCTAGCACTTGAAAATTAGAGAGAATGAGGAAACTCCAGCTAGAAGTGAGGGCTGTCACTAAAGCCATGGTGGGTCTGGTCCCTGTGGGGTCCCCCTCGAAAGGCTGGCTCTCCTCCTGGGTGGAGAGGCCTGCAGTAGCATGCTCGACATCAGCTGTCCTTGTCTCCCTTGCTGGTAAGGATCTGAGTCGTGGGGTGCTGTGCTGGTGGTCAAGCCGCAGTCTGCAGCCAACACTTCCTGGTGGAATACGCTGGCTCACCGAGCACCGCGTGCGGGTGGGATTTCGGCGGTGCTGGCGCGGGGCTGGTTCTTGCTGGCTCTGCTCCTCTCATCTCTCTTGCTCATTCCTGAACCTTCTGTATTAGTAAGGCAACGGAAAGGCCCATGAGTGACCAAATCCCCACTCTTATTCCTGGGTACTCACTTCACACTAATTACACAGGAAAGCAGATAAAGGGAAATCCTTGCACTTGGGTTCAAATCCTTGGACTTGGTTCAAATCCAGACTTTTTCCATTTCTCACTATGTAATATTTAAACCAATTTTTTAACTTCTTTGAACTTCAGTTGTCTCATATTAAAAAAAAAAAAAAAGAGGAGGATTGAAAAAGTCTACGTCTCTTCATTATGCAAATACACTTTTGGATTGTGAGCTAGTTGAGGCCACACTCCATTTCTTGTTGCCTTTGTGTCCTCCATACTTGGTTGACTTCCCAGTACATGGTAAATGTTCAATGCCTTTCTGATACAATAATAAAAAAAGCCAAATTTTTGAGTATATGCCAGGAATTGTGCTATGCATTTTACTCTGAATATGTCAATTATTCCTAAAATACACCCACAAGGTTTATAATATCATTATTCCATTTTACAAATTAGTCTTAGAAGTAACTTGCCCAAGGCCACCTAGCTAGTTTTCAGTTTTTAACTGTAATTTAATGAGTGCTCAGGTTTGTAGTAAGCACAGGAGTTAAGGAAGCTTAAGTGGGAACTGAAGAATGGCCAGAATAGCTACCATACCACATGGTGTTCTCTGGAGCTTCGTCCACAAACATCTTCTCAGCATTGGCAGTTAAAGGGCGAGCCCCCTGCCAGTGCGATCAGGACCCTGCATACGGTTCCAGTCTTAGGGAGGTCGCTTTACTGGGCCTCTAGGCAGGAGCTACCCAGCCCCACCCTACTGCAGAACACTGCATGGCCATTCTTTGTCTCTGCCTGTCAGGGGAAGTGGAGGCTTCAGTTCTGCTCAGAGCATCTGGCAACGATGACAGTTTAGGGCCATGGAATTCCTTGCATTCACATTGGCCCGAAGGGAAAAGTTAGGTAGATAAACCTTATTGAGAGTGTTAGGAAAGAAAATGATCACAGACTAAAGAGATGATGGGTGGATAGTTGTATGTAGGGGCAGATTTATCAGAACACTCCTGGCTTACAGAATCCAATGCTAATCTGACTTTTTTTTTTCTGCTACCTTCCTGTCTAGTAGTCTGACCCTGGAGAATTACTTTGAGCGGTTGCCACTCCAGATGGATATATAAGGCCATGCTGTCTCTGCAATTAGCATACATAGACTGGAGCCTAACCAGTAATCCCAGAGTCTGAGCAAGACTCTCATGCCAAAATATACCAAATGGATCCTTCCAATACATATTGGATACTTAGTAAAACACTTCCTAACCCTTCAGCTGCCAACACACACACACACACACACACACACACACACACACACACACACACTCTCACACACTCACACACACACACACACACTCACACACACACACACACTCACACACACACACACACACTCACTCACACACACACTCACACACACACACACACTCACACCCCTCGCTTTCTGTTTCTCTTGTTTCCCACACAAAGAAGGGGAAAAATCGGGTGGAATAAATCTCTTAATTGTTTCTGGAGGGAAAGAGGATTTAGTTATGAAGTGACAAGAAAATAAAGCAGCAAGAAAAACAGGTTCAGGATTGCACTCAGTTTTGCTGAGGGAAACTGGAAAAGATGAGCAAGAAATGAGGCTTAATTTTAATGAAGGGAAATTTGCTGCTAAGTCAAGAGATTGCAGGAAGTGGGAGTGCACAGGCTTCAAACAAGAGCAGGCCTTACATTCTATTGTGACGGACAAGATTTTGTTCCTTAAGAAAGAGCAGTAGCACACAAAAGACTGAAAAACAGAAAATGCTTGAGGGAGAGAACAGGGCAGACGGCTGCCGTGGGGGCGAGGAGGGGCCCTCTTTCTTCCCAGATGAGCTCTGTAGAGGTCGATTAAGGACACGTCTTTCTCATGCTCTAATTCCTAGTTTTCTTCCATATGATCACTTTGAACATGAAAACATGTTGCATATCTTGGCAAGGATTCCTTCCTCCTGCCTAGAGTATAACTTGATCAGATTTCCCAATAATGGGTTCCTGGGACATCTTAAAATCTCATTACCATTTATTACCTATTAATAGAATTAAATGTATATATATTGTAATATATTAAAAGTAGAATATAAATGCTTACATATATATGTACATATATATATACATACTTGTATAGGCAATTTCACTGTTTTTTGATTCTTTCTGTATTTTGATAGTTGTTAAAATTACTTCAGTGGAATGGAGTTTTATTGGAATAAAATGACAAAAGGTAAATTATCTCCGCTTGCTAGTTGGAGTTAACAAGCTAGCAACAATTGTAGTAATTACATTTGTAGGTGTCTGAGCAGAATTGGCTCACTGAAAGATAGGTTGGTTTGGGAATGATCTCCCCTACTCCCGCCCCAAATAATGCAATCTGGCAATCTAATATTTGTATGGGTAAACATGTAGGGTAAAAAAGGAAGCTTTGCCATATATTTATGCCAATCAGAACACAGCGCATCGGAAGCAGCAAGTGGTGAGAACTTAACTGGGCATTTGATACTAGAGCCTCAACTAGGAAGGGCGTGTGGCCACTGGGTCAGCACTGAGACGCTTTACCGCTGCCCACGCTCCCCTCCGCCGCGCTGCTCCCAGCTCCCTGGAGGACAGGCCTTGTCGAGAGGACACATGCAGAGTTTCAAGAATCTGGAATGTAGGATATAATTCTTGCAAATCCTAATCATAGATGCAGAAAAAGAAACTCTAGGATGTGGAGTGGTACAGATGGAGAGTATGTAATGATACTATCTGTAGAATATATATATACGTACATAGCATTATATCTATAATACCATACACTATTCTATATATATTCTATACATCTATCATACTATAGATCCAATTCTATATATTGAATATACATACACACATATATGAATATGCATTTATAAAACTATAGCTAAACTAAAATTTGATTCTCTGTGGGCGAGAAAGTGTTGGCATTTGATGCTCTGTTGAAAAATAAAACAATCCCAGGTTCTTTCTAACTGGGCCTGGCTGGGGAGGCTTAAACGCTGCCCACCCCCTGCGGAGAGGCAGCCGGGGGCACAGAGTCCTTCTGAAAAGGATTTCCCTCCCTTTCTGAGCAATAAGATTTTATGCAGACGCAGAATTCCTAGTCCTCATATTCTTAGAAGTTCTAGATAACTTCGGCCGGCAAAGTTTGTCTTCATCTTGATTCCAGCCCTGCATTCTTAGATAATTGATTTTTTTCACTTCGGCTGAGCAGAGGCAGCATGTCTGTAATTACAGAGTGGAGAGTGGTGGCATGCCATCCCCAAATACTTTTTTTTTTTTTCCTTTTTCCCAGAAATGGCTCACACCTTGGATTTGAGCAATGAGGAGGAGGCAATCTCTTCAGACCGTGGAGCAGGCAGGAATCAGACATTTGCAGTGAAAAGGAGAAATTTTAAAAAGACCCTCTTCAAATATTCAGGGAGAGCCACAGAATGCTGAAGTAAATCCTTATCAGGAATTTTAATGAGCAAAATAAAATATGAAATCTGTGTGATTAAAATCAAATCTTCCCCCTTCTGCTCAGCTAGAGCAGGCTGCCAACTCCGAGCGAGCGCAGGGAGGCCTTTTGTATTTAATTACTGCCAGGACTTTTTCTCAGTTCAAAGCTCTCTCCCAAGCCCCCACAGGGGTAATGGAGAACTTGAGAGAACAAATAAGCACCCTTCTGAGTGATTTAGTGTCCTGGACACAATAAACATTTTAACTGAACTGGAGAGAGCGAGCCAGTTGGCCTTCATTCGGCCCCTGAGTGGGAGGTGGTGAGCGAGGTTTGGGGGAGCTGGAGGGTTGGAGCACCCTCCCCTGTCCGGGACAGCCCTCAGGGGCCATGTGGTTCTTGATCTGTCTCCTCCTTTACTTCCTCCCACAGTGTCCTTACGTCCTTACGTGTCTCACGCACACAACCCCAGGGGTTGGATAGGGGAGGACCCTACCCTGCTAATCTCTGAGACCGTCTACATGTGATGCTCGTTTCTCATGCCTCATGGCCTGGTTGATGCCTCAGCCCAATGGCATCAACCCAATGGAGATGGGTTAGTTCTGTCAGCTGCCGTTAGCTCGGGCTCCTGAACTCTGTGTGCGGAACAAACAGCACGGGTAGCATGACCCAGAAGAAATGTCCTTAGTCTTGGAGCATTTCCTTCCTTTGTGGTCACAACAGTTCCTCTTTTCAGGGTCTCTTTCAGATTCATGTTAATTTGAGATGTCAGTTAATACAGAGTCTGCCTCTTTGGTCCTGACCATATTATCTTTCCGTTTACATTCAGATTTGTTTCATTCCAAGCAGTGATTTCATGGCCTTTGTCCTTGCGAGGGTGTTTTACGTAAGCATTAGAATTGAATACAACAAGAGTGGGCCGCAGAGACACTCCAGAAATCCAATCTTCTGCTTCTCAGATGAGGAGGTGATAATTGATGTTTTGCCACCAGATATCCTCATGCGGACTGTGAAGCTGGAATAGCTCTGGCACAGGCCTTTCTCCAGCTTCTTTGCTGTGAGTAGGAGTGAAACAGGAGAAGGAATAGGCTGGGACTACCAGTATCCATGTTCCTGGGTACTAGCAGTGGCCAATGTGCTATTGGGCTGTTTCTCTCCCCTGCTATTTGGTCAAAGTCATGCCATGTGCCCTGTACTTAGATATATTAGCAATCTTGTTTTTAATTCAATGTCTGTCAAGAGTAACTCAGTTCCGCATTCACCAGGTCTTGTGCAAATAATCATTGAGAACATACCCTTTGTAATTGTTTCGGTTGCTTGTCATTTCAATAATTATTTATGGAGCTGAAATCATGTGTCTGGCACTGTGCTAATCTCCAGGAATAAAGCAGCAGGGTAGGTGGGGAGACAACCAACAGCTTGGACTGAAAATAAAAAAGGACATATTGAGAAATGTTTTGGAGATAGAGCCAGGAGCCCTGGGTGAGGGATTGGATGAGGAAAGTGGGCAATCAAGGGTTACTTTTATATTGTTGGTTTCAGCATCTGGGTCGATGGTGTATCATTTATGCATCTTGGGAAAGACAGAAGGACTCTTCTCAAATGCCTAAACAGCTGACATTTTTTGTCTGATCTTTAATGTAGTAGTTTAACCAGTGCATGTCAGAATCAACTGGTATAGGTTTAAATTTTTTTAAAAAATGCATTGCCTGTAGCCTATCCCAGTCCTTTTGAATAGGCTTACTTGAATGGTGGGACATAAGCACCTGTGTTTGAAAAAGATCCTCAGATGATTTTTTTGCAAAAGGAGTACTGCTGAAAAGTGTCATTAAAACACATGTGAGTATTAAATGTATGTGTATCTGTATAATCCATAGAGCTATGATATGTTTTTAATCTCAAACTGAGTTTTCCAGATACCTGCCTTTAATTTGTCTCTGCCCAATTATCATTGGGTGGCTGCTTAGGGAATGAAACTGATTTTTAATATTGATCGGAACAGAGCATAAATAAGTAGATAGATATGCTGAAATAGATATGCTGAGAAAGACTATGATGAATTCTATAGCCATCAGCCACCTTTAAATGATTTTGAAACATTGTCTTTCTCTAATTTTTTAAAACTAGCAGCTGCCTTTCATTTGAATAAATAATTAAAAAGTGATAGCATATGTTAATATAAAATCACATGTATTGTGTATTTACATGTGTGTAGGTTTGAATATTTTTCAGCAGAGGCCTTCTTTTTGGTACTGCAGTTTTTGAGACTATATGGTTTCCAAATGCCATCCTGCTTGAGGTTTGCAGTCAAATACAGCGATCATAAAAAGGCCTGTTGGAATGTTTGAAATAGTCATGCAGGTATTTTCCACCATAGCCACTACTGCAAAACCGTGGACTCAAACTTGAGTCCTAATAACTGGCTAGGACTAGTACACCTGCCTGTTATTATATATTTCAACTAAATTAGCACCAATCGCTAATTTGCATTATTATAAAGTAATGAGACAAATGGGTTATCTGCTGCACAGGAAATTAGAGGCAATATAGAGAAGCTGATCTTATAACTCAAATTGCAGTTTAAGACCACTGTCCAGGATGGCCCCTACTGTGAAAATGTCTTTTCAGTCCCCTCAAAGGCCAAATCCCACCAAACTCTAAGTAGAGGAAATATTTAGGACCACACACACGCACACAAGAGGGGGTCTGCCCTCTCAGCCTACTATATGCTGATATGATCTATCTTTTGAATATACCATCCAAACCAACTAGGAATGAAATCAATATAACCAAAATCAATGCCCTTTTGTAGAGCTACTTAAACTCTAAGTGGAAATGAAACCTTTGAAGCTGCCTTCCCTCGGTAAATGCAGCACTTACCTAGCTTTTGACGGCCACAGGAATGTGCAGAATCCTCCTCTGCCCAGCAAAGCACCTTCATTTCAGAAGCTGGGGAGTAATTAGGGAACAGGCAGGAAAGGAATAACTAATAGCTTTGTTGTTTTACAAAATATTTCCTCTTCTTAATTTCTCCCTAAAACTACGTGTTTGCTTGTCCCCCTAGCCTCCAGGCTGTGGTCACAGTTGCATCAGACTCATGGCCTGTCCCTTTAGGAAGGCACAGCTGAGAGGTAACTAAAGGCCCCTTACGAAGGGGAGCTGTGGGACTCTGGCTGTCCTCAGTTTCCTGAAGGAGAATGGCTCTGTGTTTCCTGCCTTATCCAAGCCCAGGGCTGATAAGAGCACAGCCGCAGCCCTGAGCTTGGTGCGCCTGTGGCTGCAATTCCGTGGCTGCACCCTGTGCATCTGGGCAGACTTGTAAAGCAGTTTCCTTTGTAGACTGAGCATCCAGCAGAGACACTCGTGTGGGAGAAAGGAGAGATGGCACAGGGCCAGGAAAAGCATCCAATTCTAAATTGTGAGGTGACCAAAGCCATTTATTCATACACTGGCAAAGTTGGTTGATTGGGAAGTTTCCAGAGAACGCCATAATTTTTAAGACCTTTTATTTTAAATTATAAAATGCATACTTTGTAAGGATTAGCATTCTGGGATTGGCCAAAGTACAGAAATTTCTTTTAAATTTATGAAAGGGGAAGGTGATGATAAAAATGCTAACATTGATTAGATGTTTATGATGTTCTAGGCACTCGAATACTTGCTTCATGCAAATTATCCCATTTAATTACAACAAGAAACTCAGAGTTGGGTGGGGTTTCTATTCCTATTTTATGTGTGAGGAATAGAAAGAGTAGATGCTCAGAGAAGAGAACTTCTCAGAAACCTCACATAGAATGATGACAAAACAAACTCAAAACCAGTTCCGAATGCCTGTCTCCAGGTCCATAGGATCAGAATAAAAAAAGTTATTGTTAGAAAAGAGAAGGAGGGGGGAAGAGGAAGGAGAGAGGAGGAAATAGGAAGAAGAGAAAGAGACAATGAAGGAAATAGTCTAAAGTCTCTTTTCAAATAGCTTGTTCCCATTGATTAACCAAATAATCGATCAACTTATAAAAATTGTGTCTTTCAATGAGTTTCAGCATATATTAGGGGAAAATAAAATATTAGTTTCAAAGACACCTAAAATCGTCAGGTGAAGCGAGAAATGCCAGTGAGGAACACAGCTCTTTAGCGACAGGGACAGACACAGGTCTGCCATCGACATTCAGTCAATGTCAAGGACAAAAACTGGGGAAAAGCCGTTTTCTACAAGGTGCTTCCTGGAAAGTTTTGGAAATAAAAGAATGCGATTCCACATCAACCTAATGCAAATGCCCTGGAAATTCTAGAAAATTCTATTTTCTCTGAACTCAAATAAATTAGGCCAAAGACTTTCGTGAGTACTGAGGAGTTACAGGGTCCTTCTGTCCCAGTGCTTCCTCCAAGGCCAGCACCAGGAGCTGTGGCTGTGAGCCTCGGCGCTCCCAGGTCGGTTCCCCTTGTGACACTGGCATCTCTGTGATTCTTGCCATGTCCCTTTATTTTGCCCTTAGTGGGGGAGTTAACACGCAGTCACTTTAGGCTCAGGCAGAGTCAGACTTACAGCAATAGAAAATGTGGCAGAGAAGGGTCAAAGGGTGCAAAAGCGAAACAGGAGTTTATGTGTTTTTTTCTTTTTGCCTAGGTGATTAGAGGCTCCAGAAAATAGGTGCTGGAATTGTTGCTGGTGATGTTTTAATTCGTGGGTAATCTTCCTCTTTGGAAGATCACGGCAGGGATGCCACTAAGTGCAACAAATTCCAAGCCATTCTGAGAAGAGATTTTGAGCAAAGAATTTGCACCCTGTCAGGAGCTCAAAAGAAGCTCTTCCTGTAGTGAAAGGCGGGTGGAGGAACAGCCTCCCCTGTGAACTGCGCTGTGTGCGGTCAGTTCCGAGGCTGCACCGGTGAGAAACGACGCTCTGATTTTCCATTCGCAGGCATCTCACCTGGGTGCACAACTAGACGGGGCTGCTTGACTTTTCACCATAACATGCTATGAATTTTAAAGAAAACGCATCAAAAAAGACAGCCTCTCCCTGATTAGCCTCCTGGTTAAAATGATCGGGTCTGAAGTAAAAAAGTCTTATCATCTTAAACCAGTAGAATCATTGAGGCTGTGCTCAAAGCAAGTTTGAATCTGACATCATATTTAGCTCAGCTCCCTAGTCTTGTGAGCTTTTAGACATACAGGATGGAGCTGGTATAACAAATGCAGCGTGTTCATTACTGCACTAAATGAGACAGGGTAGCCTGGTTGATATTGTCAAAAAACAAAACAAAACAAAACAAAACAAAACAAAAAACCCAGAGCTGGACAGCAGTTAAGGGGTAAAAACAGATTTTATTCAGGACTGTTGCAATAGGGAAAAAGAGACCTAGGGTAGAACTTGGCTCAATTCCAAATACATCCTGGGTAAGTGGGAATTGATAGACAGGAAGCAGGATGAGGGACAGGACACGGAAAAGTGCTGAGACGAAGCAGCAGGCTTTGGGGGATTCTGGCTACACCAGTCTAACAGGATTCTTGCTGAAGGCAGGCCTGGGGACCAGACATCACGTGGGAGATGCTGGACAGTGAGGAACCCAACCAGATATCCAGGATAATCGGGGGGCGGGGTGGGGGGGGACTTCTTGCTGAAGTTACTTAGCAAGTCTCTTTGCTACAGCTGAATTTTACAAGGATGGGCACAGATGGGTCTAGGAGAGGATCTTAGTCAGTCCAGACATGTGTATGTTCTGGTCTACAGTCTGATTCTCATAAAACAGCTAGTATGGAGCATCCGAGGACAGTGTAGAAATGCTGCCCACAATGCCAAGGGGACCCTGGACACACAGGTAGTTTCCCTGGGCTGTCGTCAGTAGCCAAATAGCCTAACCTGTTTGTTCTTCAGTTTGCTCATCTGTAAATGATGAGCAATTACAATCATTGGATCTACCTACTAGGGTAATTTTGAATCTCGAACACACATGAAGTCCTTAGAAGCGGGCCTGAGCAGTGGATATGCAATGGACATCAGTTGTTGTTATAACAAAAAGTTTTGTAGGACTGTCTGATATCACCATGAGCTTACAGTTTTAGGCTAACACACTAGCACTGACACACTTAGGTATAGCACACACGAGAGAGGTTTAAGAAACAGAATTTTGAGATTCTGCTAGTAGCTAGAAGCTGTTTAACATGCTGTTTGTTGCTGAACTTCCTCATCCAGGTTTAAGTTTATATGTGGAGTGAGGTCAGGCAAAGCCAATAGGCAGAGATACAGTAGCATACACTCAATAAATACTTGGTAACCATATGACAGAAACTGTCATTATGATGCTCATTTCTACCTCCGTGGCTACTACAATTACTCCTTCCGCTAATAATAATAAGACAGCTGAGACTGAACAATGCCCTGGAATAAAAGCTTCCTGTCTCCCAGCCAGTGGGCCCAAGGAAAAGGAAATCCAAGGTGATGTCTTGCTTTGAGTCAAGGTTAACAAGCAAGGTTTGCACAAACAGTATATCAAAATAAGTCAAAGATTATCATTTTATAGATCAGAAGAGAGGATAAATGTACTATATTTCATTCATTCATTCTATGATAAACATGTTTTAAAATTTTAAAATATCCCTAAAATTGTGATGTGTTTGATAGCATGTTGTAAGTTAATTGGAAGTATTTTTTTTCTTAGAGAATCATAGAAAAATGATGTATTTTATAAACAATGGCATTTTAGATTCAATGAAATATAGTAATGGAACTGAATTTAGAAAAAATAGCCATTGAACATTGAAAAAAATATTCAAACAGAGTTTGGTGATAAAGTCAGTTTCTTTAATGCATCACATTTTACCAGTACTGAGTGTTCTCATATGTGTAACACATATGTATACATTTATACCATATTATACAGCCACACATACTAACACAAACAAAACCAAAAATCTAAGTGTTTAAGACCAAAGGTTAAGAGTCATAAAACACAGTCTCTAATTTCTATTCTTATTATCCTTGGAACAGAATTAAAAGGCACTGATGCCTGTATTATTTCTGTGAATTTCTATATCAGGGGTGGGGAAACTTTTCATGTTGGAAGGCTGAATTAATTTAGCTCTAATCAAATAAGGCCTTATTCAAGAAACTTGAATTAGACATACTTAAAAATGTACATTATTTTGTAAACATCTAACTACTATGTACTTAATAATTTCAAAAATTGAAAACCATTTGTTCATTTTAAAGTTAATTCACCTTTTAATGACTTTGTTGTGTCTGCTTTGTGTTGGAAAGCATGTGAATATTTGGTTGCCTATCGAGGTCTGTGGTTTTAGTTGATCCTCTAGGTGGGATCAGTCATTCGTGACCTTAAGGGCATCTTGATTTGGGTTAGGTAGGAGAATGTAGATTTACAGCAATAAGTGGCTGAAAAGCAAGAAAGCATTTTTCGGGCATGTTGCTGAAGCCATGGGTATTCTACTGCATTTTTCTGTATTTCAGTTGTATCTTTTTTGTATCAAACAATGACTTTAAAGTGACATCTACTGAGAGCTCCATCAATTCCATCTGTAGTTCTTTAGGTACCTTGGTGATATCAAGTAGGTGAGGCTGAAATGCTAATTAGAGTGCATCTCAAAGTCAGTGAACCTTTCATTGTATTCTCCAATTAGTAGGTCTGTAACCACTGTATATTCTTCAAATGATTCACATATATCATCCTGTTCATCAATGACCTTTGCTAACTTTGGAAAATGTTCATCCCAAATTTCCTTTTGAAGAAGAAATGTTTTGAAAAAAAAGATAGTTTTGTTTTCAAAATGCTTGGATTTTTTGCCATATATCATATATAGACTTAGTTCTACCTTGCAAAGAAATATTCAAGTCATTTTAATTTCACATGATATCACATAGAAATGCTGCAGTCCTATAGAAATCTTCTTTCAAAAATTCACATTACTGATTTTGTTCTTCTTAAAATTTAACTATCTGTTCTTGCAGATATAAAGTTTTGGCTAACACCTGTCCCTGGGATAACCAACACACTTTAGAATGATAGGACAAATCCATATAGAGTATTTCATCCTTCAACTTCAGCATGTTAGGAAACTGATGGTGCCCTGTTGCATTTGCACAAATATAGTTAACAATACTTATAACTTTTTGCACAGTGTCACTTAAAATAGTACCTTTAGCACAAAGATTTTGCTGATGCAAGATACAATGAAAAGAAATAAGAGCATCTGGGTCTGTTAATACTTTTTTTATATGTGCAATAAACCCTTCATGTTTTCCTGTCATGGAAGGTGCACAATCTATACATACGCTCACAAAATTTACCAAACTCAGTCCAACTTCATGACATTTATCTTGTAAGTTGCTGAAGATATCTACTCCCCATGTTCTGTTCTCAAGAGTGCCCAACATGAGTAACTCTTAGTAGCAAAGAAAATCCGTTATGATCCGAATGAAGCATAAAACCTGCACTGAGTCAGTAGTATCAGTTGATTTATCCAAAGTGATTGAATAATATATATTTTCCTTATTGCATGAAATTGTTCTGTTAGGTTGAAGGCTAATTCGTGCTGCTGATCAGTTATGGTTCTCCTTGAAAGAGGCAGTTGTTTGTACTTTGAGACATTATTGGGGTCTAAGCACCCTACAACTTCAGCAATGCATTCTTTCACAATTTCTACATCACTGAATATATAAGTTACTTTATAAATTGTTTCAGTGGCATTATTTCCAGGTCCTACTGCTGCTTGAAAGAATTGTCTTTGATTTTGCTTTTCATCTTTCAATTTCTGCAATACAACCTTTCACACCTCTCATTCTAATTTAAAATATTTGTGGTCCTTTTGAGTGTTTTAATGCTGATGAACATTGAATTTCTTTAATTTTGATATTGCAGTATCACAAAGCAAGCAAATCATCTTGTCTTTAGCAGATACAAAGTAATATTGCAACTCCAAATCCTCATTAAAGCATCGGTTTTCTTCCTTCAGGGTTCCCTTGGTCTTCTTTGACATGATGTGCTGTTACACAGAAAGAATTAAAAAATATTGTCGAGCTGTGCAACTATTCACAAATTCCACTTCAAACAGAAGCACAGTGCACTGTTGTCACATCTGATAGCAGACTGACGTGCTTGACCCCCATGAACTCTCGCCCACCAGCCTGGTGGCTGTGGCGCCAGTGAGGCGAGGGAAGTTAGAACTAAATCGTGAGCGTTAGCAGCTGCCGATTTAGCCCTCATGGCTTGCTAATGCTCTAATTGTGCCGGTCAATCTGGGAGGATTTTATTCTTTGATATTTTAAAAGTGTTCATTTAAAAAATAAAATAAAAATATAAAAGATGGACAAAAATATATTAACAAAAATAAAAGGATTTGTTCCGTAAAATTTGGATTCAGTCAAAAGGCCGCACTTAAGGACCTAGTCTGCCACATGTGGCATTAAGGCTGCAGGTTCTCCACCCCTGGCGTGTATTGTTCCTGCTTGCGAGCTCAGCTTTCTGTGTGTTGGGGAACGTCCTTGTTGCCTCTCTGACTTTCTCTTGTGCCACTCTCCTCCCTCTCTGCTCCAGCTACCTTGGTCTTGTTGCTGTTCAAGCACACAGAATATGGCCTTGTCTCCCAAACCTCACACTCATTTCCTTTTCCTGCAATGCTATTCCCCAGACACGCAAGTTTTCGCTCTCTCCCTATGCTTCCTACCACCAACAACCTCCTCATCCCCCTGGTTAATTTTTTTCTTACGTAGCCTTTATTACTATCTAGAACTCTGTATTACTTTGCTCACTGGTGTCCTCTATTTGATGAGGGCTCAACAAAAGCAAGAAATCTCAAACATTTTGTTCTTGCTATGTCCCCCAAACCTAGAATAGTACCTGCCACATAGTAGACACTTGATAAGCATTTGTTGAATTAGTTCACCAATAATGAAAGTATTAATTCTGTGCCTGTTTATAATATAAAGGAGGTGAAGAGGGACATGAAATGGTTTTAAAGTTTCTACTCTAGCAACAGCCTCAGATGTGAATTTCACCCTGGTGTGACTTTGCCCTAGTTCATTCTTGGTGGGGGTTTTCCTGAGTGTCAATCCAACATATATACCAGTGTGTCCACCCCCAAAATGAAGAGCCCTTTTAGTCGTTGAGGCTATTTTATAAGCAAATGAGTTTCGCAGCACTCAAGTTAATATAATATCACAAGAGTAATATGTCCAATGCTGACTGGGCCAATTGGCTTTTATTGCCATTAGATTCCACTTTAAACTACATGTGCGTTAAGTTTCATATTTTAAAAGACGAAAGGTAGATGCATGGCTTTTCTGGACCAGTCTGAAGCCTTCATTTTTTAAGTTAAAAAAATACTAAGTGCTAGCAAAGGGGACGGGACACAAGCATCGAATTTATTTTTAATGAACTAGCAGTGCTCCCCATTATACCTTATTTGGCTAGTTCTCTCTTCCAACATGCATTTGTGCACATGCACACATGCACACACACACACACAAACACATACTGAGGTGTGGTTTTCAAGGTCCTATCATGTTTAGCAAATATTTCAGATGAAACGATATGTTCATCTGTTACGTTGATTGCCAAGATTACAGCACGACAACAAACATTATTTGGGGGATAGAAGCTAAAATTACAGCCCACTCTCTGCCGTCTGCAGTGAGGAACAGATGCATGTTAATTTTTTTGCGGCGATGTCCATTGCTTTGGAGCTGCAGACTCATAGAGCATTAGCGTCACGGCCAGCCATGATTGATGGCTCTGTGGTGGGGACCATGAAGCCGGTGGGCTTCTTATAAAGTCACACCATCAGGGGCCCTTCCTAAGAGGTCTGCAGTAGTTACTGTGCTAAGAAGATGTGGATATGGTATGAAATGGCAGAAGCATTTTTTTTTTTTTTTTGCTTGTGATGGAAGGCAGCGTGGAAAACAGTAACAGAGGAAGGTTCTGGCTCCCCATATATAGTAGTACCCATTGCTTAATGAATAGTATGTGGAAGTCAGCCCACATTTCCAGAGCAAAGGAAATCCACTGAGGTTTCAAGGTTTTATCATAAGCACATATAGAGGGGGGAAAAACCCAAAAACATCTGTAGTTGGTCACAAGTTTCGAAGTGTTTAATTTCGGCACTGAGTTTGGAGGGCTGAAGGTTTTGTAGTTTATTGAATCCAATTAATTTGTAAAATGTGAGCTACAGTTTTATTATGATGTCCAAAATCATATTCTGGTAGCAAGTAAGCAATGGATTTCTTCAAACTGATAATGTTCTCTTTACCATTACATTAATTTTTATCACTTCTGTAACAAATTACTACAAATATAGGGGCATAAAACAACACAAATATGTTGTCTTACAGTTTTGTAGATCAGAAGTCTGACTTGAGTCTCACTGAGCTAAAATCAGGGCGTCAGGAGGACGGTGTTCCTTTCTGGACAGAGTTCTAGGAGAATCCGTTTTCTTATCTTTTCCAGCTTACAGAGGCCACCTGCATCCCTTGGGCTCTGGCTCCTTCCCTCATATTCCAAGCCAACATCATAGTATCTCTCTGACCCTGCTTCAGTTGTGAAATCTCTTTCTCTGATCACAGCCTGGAAAAGTTCCAAGACTTTTTTGGGAACCCATGTGAATAATTTGGGCCCATGGAATAATCCAGTATAAACTTCCCATGGCAAAGGTCCTTAGTTTAATCTCATCTGCAGAATCCCACGTAAAGTAACACATTCACAGTTTCTTGGAATGAGGATGTGGGCATGTTTGAGGGACATTATGCTGCTGACCAAAAATATATAAAACTAAAACGGTATTGAGTGAAATCTTCCTCCATCATTTGGAGTCCATTCACGTGTGAAGAGTTAGCGGTTAAAGATACACTGTGGAGTCAGGCAGATCTGGATGCAAAACCTGACTGCCTCATTCATCCATTCACTCATTCATTTATGGAACACATATTTACTGAATGCCTACTAAGTGCTAAGCTTTGCTCTGATCACTGGGGATACTGCAGTGAATCAGACAAAGTTGCTGTCCTTGAGACATTTCTGCTGTAGTGAGACAGGCAGGCAGAATATAAATAGAGAACTGTCAGATACTGGTAAGTACCATGAAGGTAGACAGTAGTGCAGGCTTATGCTGTCCATAGGGGGAAATCACTCAGTCACTGTAGCCATGTGTCCAATCATTCATTCATTTATGTCACTATTGCATGTGTCTTTGGGACACTGATAGTGAATAGGGCATTATAAAAGAATTTTAATATACATCTTGTCCTTTAATCATCAATGTAAATCTGCAAGATAGCTGATGTTTTCCAACTTCATGAATAAGAAAACTGAAGCTTAAAGAAGCTAAATGACTTTTATATAATTTTTTATCATGTGGTAGAATAATCAAATGACCTCCAGAGTTTTGGGATGTCATTAAACTTGAACTTTTTATTCTTTACCTAAGCAGGTAGTAACCCCCTTGCAGATTGTAGAAGGAAGAGTAAAGCCTGGTATAGAGCTTGGAATCCTGTATTTTTCTCCAGTCCTGACATAATACAATTTCTTTGAGCTTCCACTAATTTTCTTTTGATCATTATGGGGCCATTCTATCTTTGATCAATCATTTAAATCTGTGTTTACACAGGCTGAGCAAAGGGAAGAGTTAGACAATTACCCGTGCCTTGGAACTAATTTAAACAGCCTATTCAGGGCTCTGGCTCATCCTCTCTGATTTCATTCTCTCTGCTCAGATACGGATGCTGAGTACACACAGATTGGGTGAAATGAGGGAGAGGAGAGAGATCAGAGAGTCTGTGCAAAACAAGAGTCTCGCAATGAGGTGTTTTGTTGTTGCTGATGATGGTGTCTTTTGTGGTGGTGGTGATGGTGGTTATTCTTTCTTTTGAGGGGAGCATATTTTTTCTTTCGGTTGATTAGATGTGCCTCACTGGGGACATGCATTTATCATTTGAACACATTTGTCATAAAATATTTTGGAGAGAATTTGGATGTAAATGAATTCTCAATCTCTACAAAGGAAAAATATTTAGCATATGAGCCTCCAATTGAATGTCATCTTTAATATCTGTCCTATAATTTTATTATTTTTTTCTCCTTATCGCCCTGGACAGCGATCAATTTGCCAGCTCAGCTCTGAGAGAGCACTGGGCCACTTTCTGCAGCGGGGAGGGAATGATCTCTCCTCCAGCGAATAGCGTGTCTCAGCATGACGTCTATTTTGTATCCCTCCTACTCTAGCTTTGGCCCCAGCTCTTGGTATGGAAGTGCTGTGATGTTTCTGTCACAAATGTCCAGCTGTAACACTGTCCTCATTTCTTGCCACTGCCTCGTTCTCATGCCTGAACGTTTGCTTTAATAATTTCTCCTACTGGCCTTGCCTTGGACTTGTTCGCAGACAATGGACTGCAGCCCGTGGTGGCGGCCCTTCTATCTGCAGCTAGGCCACCTTCCTTCCCGTGCATGGCGAGCCTCCCACATCCCATCTTGGCCTCCAAAATTCCTTGAAATTTCTCTTTCTTGACCCCCTCTGCATCATATATTTTTTGGAACACCATGTCTTGTCTTCCTACTTAGAGTTTATTTCATCTCCTATAGCTGAGCACCCCTCCCCACTGTCCCCGAGCTTCTGTTTGAGCACCAGCTGAGTCTTTGGCTTCTAGAATCCTAAGACCCTACCACTTATGCTGCAGTTTTGCTTGCCTAAATCTCTAGAAAATCTGGGCCAAATTCTCAGTGCTTCCAACAAACCGGAGGGAAAGCAGCATGTTCCATGACAAGAAGGGCAAATGTGTCCTGCATCTTTTCTCCTGGGTTTTCATCCTTCGACCTCCCAGGTGACCACACCTCCTCCCCATGTCTACCCCTAGAAAAGCTTCAAGGGAAATGGCAGCAAGTGCAAAGGTAATAAATTAGTAATTGACAGCAAGCCTTGAAAATGTTTTTCTCTGAAGTGTTAGCATGAGAAAATAACACTGAAAGTGTGGGGGGGGGGACGGGGGGGGGAGGGGAGGAGCTAACCCAACAGTGACAGAACAGGATTCGGAGCACAATATCCTACTAAATGACACATATAAGGAGTTGGAGCTTTGTAATGCCTTTTATATTGCTGCCTGCCATCTGCTTGGCAATTGTTAAGCCTAAAATATTCAGGTAAGCTCTATTTTCTCAAATAGTGTGATATTATAGAGATTTCAGCAGCCACTCATCTTTTTAAATATCATTATATTTCACTGTTTTCCAGAACGAAGCAAACTATGTTGGCAGAATATTTGCGGAGCACACAGAGTTACCTGGAAGTACTGGGAGAAACAGGGCAGGAACTCCACGCCGTGTGAGGACTCGTGGGTGGGAGTGAGGGGTTCCATTTTCTATTTGAGCCAGTTCAGGTGGAGGCTTCTCATTTGACACAGTTTACTCTTTCCACCTGAATCCTGGGTGGGAACAGTCCTGCTAAGGAAGAATGATGCTTAGGCACTCAGCAAGAACTACAGCATTGAAGCGAGCTCCTCTTTGTTCCTTAACAAGGCCCACCGGTCAGTATGGGACCCAAGCAAAGCATTCCTTACTTTCTTCTTCTTCTTCTTTTTTTTTTTTTTTTTTGGTAAGATTGTTTGTTGATGGTTTTACTATTCTTCTGTAAATGGTAAGGAGAATAAATTGATCACATATAACCTGATGTTATCCCATGAAATATAACTTGCTTTGAGGTATCAATTCTGCCAATTACCTAGATTTTTAAATTAAGGGGAAATGCCTTTTAAATAAATCCTGAGATTCAGGCATGATGAGCTGGCAGAATGAAATATGCGTAAAGAGAAATGTAAACATCCGTATAATCCTGGTGTCCGTCGAGATAGATTCATCTCCGCCTTAATCTGTTCATGCAAACGTGCATTGAGAGCACACGTTGTGGACACGCATTATTTGCCAGGCACCACATTGGGAGTGAGAGCACGAAGATGAATAAGCCCTACACCCTGTTCCACAAAAGTTTGTAAAATAAGGCTTTGTGAATAAGAGTTAAATTTGAGTTTTACCCTCCAGACTCCTTCCTCTTCATCATTCATGCTCTTTCTCTATGATTTTATCCATCTTCATGCTTCTAACGAATTTCTAGATGCTGACTACTTCACAATTTATATTTCCAATTTACATCTCTCTCTTGTACTCTAGACACATTTATCGAACTGCTTCATTTGCATGTCCATCTGGATGTCCCAGAAGCACCTCAAACTCAGCATGTCCCAAAGTGAAATTCTCATTGCCCTCCAAGCCTGCACCCACCTGATTTCCCCGCATGATGGATGCCAGTCATCCTCGAGTCAGTCCACAGGCATCATCTGTCACCCGCCTGCAGATTCTGCTACCCTTTCTGCTGTCCATCTCCAGTTCCACTGCCTACACTTTTGCTTAAATTTTATTTTGGAATAAATGTAGGGGTCCCCTATACCCTTCATCCAGTTTCTTCTCACGTCAGCACTCTATATAACCATAGGATAATTGTCAAAACTAAGAAATCAACCTTGGCACAATCCTATTAACTAATCTATAGAACATATTTGGATTTCACCAGTTTTTTCACTAACATCATTTTTCTGTTCTCTTTTCAACCCAAGATCCAATCCAGGACCCCATATTACATTTAGTTGTCATGGCTTCTTAGTGCTGTCCAATCTGTGACTACTTCTTAGTCTTTGCTGGTCTGTTGTGATCTTGACCACTTTCAAAGAGTCCTGGTTCATTGCTTAGTATTGGTCAATTTGGGTTTGACTGATGTTTTCTCATGACTGGTATGAGATTATGACTTACTGGGAAAGATACCAAAGAGGTTTTGTCCCTTCACAGTTCGAGACAGCAGCTGGTATGTGATGTTGACAGATGTCACTCACTGGTGATGTTATCCGTGATCCTTGGCAAAATGCAGGATCTGCCAGAATTCTCCAATGTGAAGTTACTTTTTTCCGTTTGTCAATATTTAGGGCAAGAAATATATCTTGTTTCTCCTTAAACTTGTGCCCATTATTTTTAGCATTGATCAATGACCATAAAGCAATAATTTCTGTAGACTTCTAATGGTGATTTTCTGTTTCCCTCATTCTTGCTATGTTTGTTAATTGAAATTCTTCTTCAGGTAAAAGTGGTCTCTTTCTCCATTTATTTAGGTATTCAGTTAATTATTTATAACAATGTGGATTCATGGCTATTATTTTAATCTTTGTTATTTTTTGTTTCTCAAGTTTTCTCCAATTTTAGTTATTAGAAACTCTTTCAAGTGGACTCTTCTTTGTTTTTAATATGTGTACACCTCTCTCTTTTTTAAAAAACATTTACTTACTTTCTGGCACCAGAAAATGCTACAAATTTATATTTTTCCATCCTTATCTCTGAAATGTACCAATTGTCTAAAAAGCCTTGATTCTTTTTACTGGACACCAGTATTTAGAAACCAAGATCTTGGTGCTGGGTGTGGTCATTGTTACTATGGGTTGATTGTATCTAGTCCCTCTGAGTGAATGGGGCTAGAAAACATTTGTACCAATTAATGCATAAACACAAACATATCTATCTATCTTTCTTTCTTTTATCTTAATTTTTTGAGATAGGGCCTCTCTCTGTCACCCAGGCTAGAGTGCAGTGGCATCAGCCTAGCTCACAGTAACCTCAAACTCCTGAGCTCAAGGGATCCTCCTACCTCAGCCTCCCAAGCAACTGGGACTACAAGCATGTACCACTAAGCCCAGCCAATTTTTTTCTATTTTTAGTAGAAATGGGGCCTCACTCTTGCTCAGGCTATTCTGGACCTCAAGTGATTCTCCCGTTTTGTTTTCCCAGAGTGCTAGGATTATAGGCATGAGCCACTGCACCCAGCTATCTTTCTATAGATTGTATGTATATTTTAAAATCTCATGAGTCCATATTAATACCTCTGACCTTACTCAGCACCCCATGGTGTATTCTAGTATCTTTCCTTTTCTTATTTGAAACTTCTTTCTCTAACAGTGATAAACCTGTCTCTCATTACCTACAGTATATTTGTTTATTTGTTTAACCCTAATATGCAAATAAAGTTGTTTCAGAATTGCTAATCTATTCCCTTGTGAGGAAAAAGAAAATATCAAGTAAAGTATACTGTTCGTGTATAGTTCTTTCTGTTTTTATTTTTACAATAACCTACTATACAAACTAAGCCTTTTTTATTTCTCTGCTGGTCAGACCACTGAAACTGGTGTCCCTAGTGATTTTTTTCCACCTCTGATCCATTTTTCACATGGCAGTCAGATTGATTCACCTAAAATAAAAATCAGATTATATTGCTCTGCTGCTTAAAATTCTTCCATATCTCCCTTTATCCTATAAGACAAAGGCTCAAATGTTTGGTATTGCATATAAAGTCCTTCCCAATATGGCTCTTACCTCATCATTTGATGGTTAGATTTATAGCTTTGGCATTGAACCTGATTTGGAACTCTATGTATGTCCATTGACTAAAAAATGTATAAAATCTTTTGATTAATAAAGACACTCTAAGAGTACTAAGTCAATGATGATTTGTCTGAGAGGTAAAAAAGAAAAAAGAAATAAAAATAACAAGAAAAAAGAGAAATAAGATTGGTTGAGTGTCTGCTGTGGGTCAAGCACATTATGAAGTCACTTTCTTTGACCTTCCTAGCCATTGCAAATGCGACACAGCTAAAGTCACAGATTTTGGAATCCAAGCAGACCTACATTCTAATTCCTCTTTGCTACTCAACAGCTATAGCTGAAACCAAAGTTGGCGCCGCCGCCCTCGCACTGTGCTCCTTCCTGGGAGGGGCTGGCGTGGAGTGTCAGAAAAGCTGGCAAGTGACCAGAGTCAGGAGGAACAACAGCGCATGCGCCACAGGCATGCTGGCAGCCAGAGACATGCTCGGGAAAGGGCAAGTGGAGCGTCTGAAAAACAAACTTTGTCTCCTTCAGCCTTTTCCCTGGCTACTCTTTTATATATATTATGTACATGCACACAGTTGTGAAAAGATTTTGCAACATAATGCAGCAGAAAGGCTACAGAAATCAAAATTGGAAGATTCATTCTAGTCATCGCTGCATCCCTGACTAGCTGTGCAGCCTCAGCCTTGCCACTTCATCTTCTCAAGTCCTAGGTCCGTCCTCCCTAGAACTACGGGGTTGAGTTTGATTATCTTTCACACCTCTTCCTTCTCTTTGCTTTTAGGATATCACTCACTTTCCCTAGCTTTGACCACCACTGCTCATCCTATGTTGCTGCCTCTGACATTCAGTTACTTTATCTTTCAAAATGGACTGTAAACGGCGTGAGATGCTATGCTATGCTCATGAAACTTGAGATGGTAGGAGGCAAGAGATGGGGGAGTGAGCAAAGGAAAGCGGAGCTGTGGCTACTAGGTGACTGTGACTTGCCAGCTTCCCGTCTATATCATTACCAAGTTACTGAGTGTTTCTTAAAGATACCATAACTTATCCATTATATGGTTGGTACAGGGTTATCCACCAACCACATGGATACTGCTCTGAAGTCGACCAGACAATTCTCAGTTTTAGGGCAGCCTGTTATGTAGCCAGCTATATGTTTCTCTATTAAGAATAAAACCAGTAAAAAACAGTTCATGGCATGGAAAAATTTTGCTAAAGGAAAGCCTTGATCTCAGGCAAATCATGGATCAGCATCAAATTGTAGAATATTCTTCCCTGTGCTATTTCAGAACTGGGTCCACCCTTCTATCCCCTTCGTCATTTAACTGAACTGCTAGGAGGTAACATGCCCTTCTTTTATTATATCAGATTTTTCTGTAATTACATAAATTTCCATTTTTGTCATTGTGTATCATAGTACAACTTTCACAGAAAATGAGGACTACAAGCTCACATGTACATACTGCTGTCTCTGCTAAGTTGATCCATATGTTCAAAACTTGTATTTTATAGCAATTTCAAGACAAGAAATTCTTCGTTGTAAATGGAAGCCAGTGCCAAATTCAGACTGACCAAATCAAATCATCATTCAGAACTAAGCACCATAGTTTTTTTCTTAAAATAATGCTTAGTTATGAAGTTGTCGTTGTTTTTGACATTTTGCATTGCTTCCATTTCATTTAGATCCATGAAGCTTCTGAATTTTCTCTTGTGGCATTCATAGATTTCCTAGGGTTCTCAGAAATATAGACACTCGTTTTATTGACTTGTAACCTGCAAACAGAAACACAGAGCTGGGAGGTACTCACCATTTCAGCACCTACTGCCATATGTCGGTTAGGGCTGTAAATTGTTACCCCATTGTACTTCCAATTCAGATATCTTGCAATATTTAAGAGAGTAGAAAAATACTTCTAATGGTGATAGACCTTAAAGCACCTTTGCAGCTCTCAAAGGCTCTTCAGGCAATACACTGATGCTCTTTCAGTTGAAATAATGATGTGAAGGTCCTTATTATTTAAGACTTCTAAATAAGCCAGATTTACCAATGTCAAATTACTGGTGAGTCGTTTGACCCCATATTTATTTCTCATTTCCACAAGCTGTTGGTAAGAGCTGCTGTAAATCAGGTTGCCATTGATCTTGGCTCCCGCTTGTGTAATTCTACAATGAACTGCCTATGATCAACAGAAAAAGACTAATGCTCCAAGAGAATGTCTGTGGAAGGAGGTTCCAGGATGCCGTGGAAACATGCATAGGTATTAATTATTCAGGGAAGAGAAGAGGCAGACACCTGTGTGCATAAGTGGGACAGAGGAGAGCCCTGATATAAATCTATAAATCGGGAAATCTGAGAGCAGAGAGTGGTGAAATTTGGCTTTAGAGGGAAGATTAGGGAAGATGATAAGTATGGCTGTAATAGGCAATCACTTAAAACTATTGATTTAATTAAAAGTAACTGCATATCCTTGTGCAAGGCACTTAAATGATCCTCACAGCCAGACTTCCTGTACTTCATGGTATTTTTATTTGAATTCTCTGTATTCTTAGCTGAAGGGAAGGCTCGTCAACCTCCCACAGGGCTTTGCCATTTCTACTCGCAATAAAAATATTTGTGAGTCAGTCATCCCTTTCCGATGTTGGCATCCTCATGTTGTTTTGGTGTGTGTGGGGGTGTGCAGGGGGAAGCCTGTGGGTCTGGAGAACAATATAAAGATAAGCATTCATTGAGTCCCTCTAAGATAGTCACAGGGCTTTCAGTTTCCTGTCTGTCATCTTATGTAATCTTCACAACATCTCTGTGAGATAATTTTTAAGAGAAAGGGGATTTTTCTCCTTTGATGAGAACAGGAGAAAGAGAGAATGATTATAATGAGGGAGAACAGAGGTAGGAATCAGAGCCTGTTGTCGTTCTCTGCATAAAGAGCTGCAGGGTGAAGGAGATGCTTACTCCATCTAAGGGACAGAATCTTGCGGCTGTGTCTGTTCAGCAGTTCATAGTTCATATCTTGGTATAGGTAGGTCCACTTATATGTAAGATAAAGTTTAAGAAATTTGGTTATAATGCAGATTGCTGTGAATGAATCTTACTTTTCTGTCAATTCCCATTTCATAATTTAAAATTCATTTTTATTAGGAAAAATCCGTCAGAAATACTTTTGGAAAGGAAGGAATTAGAAGGTGGTTTGATCTATGTTTCAGGATACTGGGCATTAGGGTTCACTTTCCATAGCAACATTTGTGCCCCTTAAAAATTTCTATTGTTAGATTCAGGGATTTTAGGCTACCTTCTTTCATCTTGACTTAAATGCTTGGAAAATCCCATGTTTTCACACTTTTGCTTTTGAGGAAGCATTGGCATAGAATGGCTAAGCAAATGGTGGTACCCAAGTGCACGTTGTGGAGGTAGAATTACATATTCTCTCTGGGCATTGTTTCTGCATCTGTAAAATGGAAATCGTACTAAGTCCCAATTCATGGGACTGTTGTAAGATGGTTAGCATAGTGTCTTCTGTTTACCAAGTTTATTCTGTTCATTTCGAGGCCTGTCATGTCTTTGGTATGCTTCCAGAAAATTGAGCTCCACAAATATCACTTATTATTCAGATACTTTGCTCCCCTCTTCTTGTTATCATAATAATTAAAGGGCTACATTATACTAAATAGAAGCTTCATTTCACAACAGCCATTTGCTGCATTTGTGTGTGAGTCTGCACATGTTATACCTGTCGGCTGTAGATTCTTATCTCCCTTGTGGATTCAGCCATCTAGTGCTCTGTATTCCCTTGCGTGAACATCTCTAAATTTCAAAGAGCTTTGTAAAATAGAAATGAGAGCACCCAAATATATCAATTCTATACTTAAAAATTTTACACATAAACTTGAGTAATTTTCACATTAAGTCATTCCAGTAGTTATTAAAGTTTAAATCTACAACCAAGAACATAGAATGATGGTGATAAAGTTATCAGTCTTCTATCCTTCACTGCGATTACATGAATAGCACAAAGAAACTTGCTACATGTGCAGCATTTTTTCTTGATGACCTTATTCTGCAGCTTTTCTTCTACTTAGATGACCTTCACCTTTTTAAAAATTTTATTTCTGTATATTTTCTAGAGTTCTCATCTTCCCCACATTCCAAGCTGCTCTCTGATCCTTTATTTATGCTAATTTGTAAATGACTGATATCAGTTTATCAATAACATGCCCTCAATAATAGATCAAGGTCAATCTTAGAACACATATGGTAGCAGATTTTCTTAAAGTCTCATTCAACATCAGATAGGATTTAAATATCAATTGTGATGCAAGTTATTAATAGGATCCAGGTGTTCTTTGTTTTCTTGCTAAACTTTCTAACTCTATTATTTAGTGAAACACTAACAAACCAACAGGCCAATGAGCAGCAGACTCAGCAGTCAGCAATCATGAACCCATCCAGCATACCATTTGCATTCTGTTATGCAGCAGGTAGATGAAGGTAGAAAGTGTGTGATAAGGCACATTTTTGTTAGAGTTTTCTGTTCTCGTGCCACGCATATGATTGCCTCCTGGTAAGGAAATTGGTTCTACGTGCTTAAATACTTTCCAAGTGCCACTTTCCCCTTATGCCAACTCCCATTTCTGTGCCTTAATTGTCTATCCTGTGTACCGGAGTGCCTCAAACTTCCTTTTTTTGCTCCAACTTCATTATACAAAAACAGACATCAGTGTATTTACTTTTGGGTTGCATTTTCTTTTCAGAATTTTTTGTACTTACTTCCTAATGTTTATTTATTTGCAAATATTTCATAACCAAGATAATCCCAAGTCATGCGATGTTCAGGTATCTTGCTCAATAACCAATATCCAAACTAACTCAATTCATGAGAAGTGTTATTCAATGGAAAAGCTTGGAATTCTAGTACATTGTCAAAATATCTAATCATTTCTAAGCTGATTTATCTCAGTATGGTTAGAGAAAGGAAGAGATTTGTGTGATTTTTTCTTAATTATTAAATAAATTAAAATATTAAATGAATTAACTATTTAAATAAATTTTCATCACTGTATTCCAATATGAAACATCACATCTCTTTAACTTGTGAGAATTTCATCTAATCAACTCAATTCATAAGAATTTAAATTCAGAGGATAGGTTGAAATTTTTTTATTATCCCAAGGAATATAGAGTAAAGAGTTCTAAGTTCCATGAGATTTAAAAAATCTTATAACACATATTTTACACCAAATGTAATAGTTAATACTAAGATGAAGGTGTTATGATGATGATCCTTTCCCATGCCATGGGAGTATTTCTTTCGTATACTGTCACCTATAGTAGCCTTGCCTACTCTTCCACCCACCCCTCTCAATACTGATGTGATTCCTGCACATGTTCCCACTGCAGCTCACTTTGGTTCTCTGTAAGGAGCTTTTAACAATCATTCTAGTTCATGGTAGACTGTCCCTTCTCCTAATTTTTCTGGAACCTACAGTCAAAATTATATAACTAGGCATAATAAAGCTTTGCATTGACCTTTGATTGGTTAACATCTTTGATCTCTTTCCAAGCCTCTCATGTCCCCAACAAATTTATGTATGTGGACTAAATATTCCACTTTTTACATTTTCCCAGTGCTGATATATAGTGATTCACTCTGTTGCACACTTGTTACTTGAGTCATATAATCCCTGACTATGGATCCTAAGGATATCATTGGGTGAAATTGCATTAACTTATTTTTTAATGGATCCTCATAATGTTTTATATATACTCAATGCCCAGATGAAGTTGCTTTTTGATTATTTTTCCACCCTACACATAAATATACACAAACAAGTAGATATTTTCTCTAAAGGAGCCCATGTACACTATCTGTCTTAGTTTATTTTGTGTTGCTATAAAGGAACACCTAAGGCTGGGTAATTTATATTTAAAAAAGAGATTTATTTGGCTCACAATTCTGATATCTAGAAAAGTTCAAGATTGGGTATCTGCTTCTGGCAAGAGCCACAGGCTGCTTCCACTCATGGTACAAGGTGAAGGGGAGCCAGTGTGTGCAGAGATCATGTGGTGAGAGAGGAAGCAAGAGGTAAGGGGGAGGTGTCGGGCTTTTTTTAGCAATCAGCTGTCATGGGAAGTAGTAAAGTGAGAACTCACTCACTACCACTAGGACGGCATTAAGCCATTCATGAGGGATGTGTTCCCAGGACCCAAACACCTCCCATTAGGCCCCACTTCCATAAATGGGGATCACATTTCAAAATGGGTTTGGAGAAACAAACATCCAAACTGTAGTACTACTTAAGCCATATGTCAAGAGATCATTTTGAATGGACCTTCCACTTTCCTCTTCTGGTTTCATCAAATAAGTTCACATAGATGTTTCAATCTCTGAAATAAATTGAAGAAAGACTTAAAGCCACATTTACCTAAACATATGGAACATGTCCTCCTACCTACCAAAAGCTCTCAATGTTATCAATTTTAAAAATCTGATTTGGGATTGAGATCTTTATTCATTTTGGGACAAACCTCAAGTCAGTATTTTAGGGTGAGACCAAATGGAAAACCTTATCTTTAAGCAACAAATATGTTTGAACAGATTCTCCCTCTACTTCAGCCACTCAAAGTAATTTCTTGTTTCCAAAATTTGTAAAAAAAGCTTATGAGCAAGTTATTTCTAAAATGATGGAGACTTTTTCTTCTTTGCTTCAAAAACTATATATTACATGCCTACTCTAGCTGTTAGTGTTCATTGTACCTTGGATGATATAACAAAGACTAAAATATCAGCCATATCTAGGGTACAAATTATCACCAAACTATTAATATAATGGTTTTTAGAGTGAATGGGGAGCTATTATAACAGTGCTAGGATTACAGGCATGGAAAACCATCCAGGAAAATTCTGGATATATGGTGACTTTACACATCGGTATCAGTTTCATAAACCTAGTGGCTTGAAACAGCAGAAATGTGTTCTCTCACAGTTCCAGAGGACAGAAGTCCAAAATCAGTATCATCGGGCTGAAATTTACATGTTGACAGGGTTGTGCTCTCTGGGGTCTCCAGGGGAGTATCCTTTTCTTGCCTCTTCCAGCATCTGGTGGTTGCTGGCATTCCTTGGCTTATGGCTGCATCACTCCACTCTCCACCTCTGTGGCTGCATTGCCTCCTTCTCTTCTGTTTTTATAACAACATCATCCCCTTCCTCCCTCCTACATGAACAGTTGGCATTAAAAGCCTGCACAGATAATCCAGAATAACATCTCAATCTTCACCTTAATCATGTTTGCAAAGACTCTTTCCTTACATAAGGTGATATTTCTAAATTCCAGGGATTAAGACCAGATATCTTTAGAAGCTACCACACTACCCCTGCCCTTGACATATTTATGGTGTCACTAAGAGTAAAAGTACACACTTAAGGATTTACAAGCTATCAGGAAGTTTGTGTGATTCAATGACACATGAGTGGTATGGGCAATATTGTGCTATATAAAAAGCAGAAATCACTTGACCTTGAGACAACTTTACCCTTAATGAACAAGTGGAATTTGGAAAAATCTGGAGGGATATATTGTGGACAGACACAACATGAAAAATGGTTTGGAAAAGGGGCTGAGCAAGGAAGAGACCACCTTGCCTTAAAAACAGAACTCATACTAAGAGCAGCAGGGATAAGTGTGCAAGTTAGGCTGGCATCAGAGTGTTGGTCTTTCCTCATGCAAAGATCACCCCATTTCCCTACTTTATTTATTCTAAAACTCTCTCTCTCCTCTCAATCTCTCAGTCAGTTTATCTTTAAATCTCCATGATCCATCATTTCTTTTCCTCTTTGAAAGTATTTATAACTCTGCTTCTTCATTCTTCCTAATCCTACTTTCCTGTCCTGACAGTGATTTCTATACCTCTGTACTATTGTTTTGTATCAGACTGTGAATTCATTGAAAGGAAGGGCCATGGCATGTGTACCTTTGTGTCTCCAGTATTTAAGTAGCACAGGAAGTAATTTATAGGACGTGAACAATGAATGTTTTTTAAATGAAGAAATATAAAGATTTATACAAACAACCCTGAGACTCCAGTGAAGCTCTTTAGTAATAGAAATAATGATATTGGTGGTGGTGGTGATAGTATTTATTAATTTTTGTCAGGTAGTGATCCCTTTCCTTCGCCTCTTCCCATTAGCTAGCTCCTCCATCACAAATGAGGATGGACCATCAGGCACCATCTGGAGTATCATAATTTTATCCCTTTATCCACTTAGGAGAAACTACTGAAATCATCTCTATTCGAAGGTTATATATATAGTATGTTTTTTCTAAAGGTATACAGAGATGATACAAATCATTTTCCTCTGTCAATTTCAGGTATGGTTGATCTCACTTCCTCATTCATTTTAACCCACTTTTTATAATCCACCCATTTGCTCTTGTTCTGCCTCTAGGCAGTTACAAAATAAGTGATAGGCTACTTGCTCTTGATGGCCCACAAATGATTTTGGCTTCTGGTTGCTGTAATTAAAGGTGACTTAAGTAGAATAAATTAGATGTCTGCCCATTAATAAGCAAGGTGAAGTTCATAAGCTGCATTGCCACCATCAGGCTCCTAGCTTCAACCCCAGCAGCTTCCATTAAAGCAAGGGATTAACTATTAGTACTGCACAATGGAAGGAACCAGAAGAACAGCTCCTTGGGTCCCAACAACAAATTACTTCTGAATCAAACCTCTGATTAATAGCGCCAGAGTAGCCTCTCTGCTTTGCATAATTAAGTTTCATGGAGTGTTACAATTAACAGCCTTGCCATCACCCAGGTAGAAACAGCCACCATTTATTTGGCCAGCAGCGTCAGAAAGTGCTGGGTGGTGAATAAGGAGCATTTATGAGGGGATTAGGTGCATTTGGGTCATAAATTGAATAAGGCTATAATTACTTTCCAATAAAAAGCTATCAACATGATGATCCCATGATACTACCCCAAGTCCCCTTTCTTTTATTTTTTCTGCTGATGTGGGTCTAATAACTCCCTTCCCTAGTCAAATAATGGCCATGGCGCTGAGAAACTTGTAGATGTGCAGGAATGTTGACAGCTTCCTCTCTCTAATATTTTATGGCCTTTCCTAACCTCCAGTGCATAACTTGTTTTATACCATTTATTATGGCTGCATTTGTTATCACACAAGCCGTCAGGAATGCAGTGCAGATGTCAGGCAAGCTTCAGATTCTTAGAGCTACTTGGGAAGAAAGTCAAGATATCATTAGAACTGCTGGGATACAACAAAGTGCCGAGTACTTTGTAGCTGGTGAGCAGGCCAGGAATTAACTGTTCATCGATACCAAGGGATTAAAACATGCTCAAAAATTGTTCTTTTTAAAAGTGTTTGTTTTTCTCCCATGCAGAATGACATTTATGTAACACAGTTACTCCTCCAACTAATATCATTTAGATAATAAGGCAGATGGACCAAGGGTAGCCATAGTAGGGATGGTATCTTCTGTTTTAGTCAAGTTTTCCTTGGATCAATAGAATTAAATAATGAATAGTAGCAACTACTATTATGGGCTTTTCTACATGTCGGGTACTTTTCTATCTTCTTTACTTGTATAAATTAATGAAGAATGTGCTCCAAATATTTGATTATTTTTATCTTTTTCTGCCTTTCTCGCTTTCGTCTTCCTTTTACTATTTCTCTCATCCTCGATGTGCTCATTTCCTCCCTTGTCCCTTCCCTTGCTCTCCTTCTCTGCCTTTCTTTTTGGCTACCTTTGCATTGTGTCTGGGTTTGTATGCAGAGAAGGCAGTGTGAAGGCTGGAGAACCCCATTCAAGTCCTGGAATTGCCATTTTCCATGGGTGCTATTTTGGGCAAGCTGATTCACCAAATGGAGCCCCATGTTATTTATAAAAAAGAAAAAAGAAAAGAAAAGAAGGAGAAGGAGAAAGTGAAGGAGGAGGAAGGAATAATAATACCTGTTCTACTCACAGTAAAATGTCATGAATATCAAAGAAGGCAGTGCCTATCAAAATCCTCTGTAAACTGTATAGAAATCTACAAATTCTTGTTTTTGCTAACCTCCTAATGAATATTTTCAGGAATTTTATCAGGATTTAGAGCCAGGCATATTTAAAAGAGAGAGAGAGAGAGAGAGAGAGAGAGAGAGAGAGAATGCTCTAGACAAATTAGGTGCCTCGTTATACACTTACCAGGAGGAAAATGCTGTCATTCTTGGCTAAAAACCCATTTGTCTTGCAAATTTCTATAATGAACAGATTTTGGAATAAATACTATGTAATCTGTGGTGACAGTTCTCTCATTTCTTTTTTATTAGTTCAATCTTCTCAGCATCTGAACCACATAGCTACAGAACCTCCATAATCATTAAGGCAGCTGGGTCGTACGCATTTTTTCTTCTTTCCTTGGCACATAACAGAGTCCCCAACCAGTCTCTTGTTACAAGGCCCATGTTCTGGTAGTTAAATGCACCTGTGTGAGAATGCCAGAACAGGAAAGAAAACAAATGGCAGGCTGCATGGCCTTTGCAACAATGTGCCATTTTCACAACTGACCTTTACCTGGGTATATTTAAAACTTAGATTTTACTTGGAGCTTGTGGAGCTTACACATTAAATATCTCATGGCTTAAAATAGATCATCTCAATAGAACATAATGTGGTTGTGGTAAACTCTAACTCTCCTTTTTCTCTATCCTTTCTTCCTTTGTCTTTCCCTAGGTAAGTGATATTTGATTACTGTTTTGAGCTTCTCCGGGAGAGAACTCAGAAGCCTACCTAATTCTCAGTTCCATCGGAAGGAAGTCTTTGGCCTGTTACTATTCCTCCTGCCAAAGTGGTTCCATTTCGTCTTTTGGCTCCTGCAGCATGGCAGAGCACGTGGAGGTATGGCTGTTCACTGCTAATGGGTTTGCATCTGCGTATGGTAAAAGGAATGTGAGTCTTGGATCAGTGTCAATGATACAATTATGAGAAATTACGGGGAATTGAATGCCAAAGACAATCATTTTACCTCTGCACGTCAACTCGTTGTATGGGTTCTCATGAATCCTGTGTTAATCTATTTATTAAAAGTGAACTTCATAACACATCTAAGTGAATTATAATAATTTCCTTTCTACTAATGACATCACAACTAACTTGTCTTTTCTTTTTTTTAAAAAGAAGAAAATGGTCCCAAAATATTCATTTTATATACCAGTTGGGTACATGGTTGGATCTGAAAAAAAGTCAATCATCAATTATTCCCAAAGTCAATTCCCAAAGTCAATCAATTATTCCAAAATTACAGTTCAGCATGCTGACACACGTAGTTGAAACTTTGTATAAAATAAAATGGAAAAATAAAAGTACAAAGGGACAACAGATGATGCAATTCTGAGAACTGAAATTATACATTTTCTTTGTGTCTGTAGCTTAGGGCCCATTGAGGCACTGTCCCATAAAAGTTACAGAAGAACTGTTCTAGAACTTTAGAATCAGCATCTTTAATGGAATTGTCAAGCAGGCTTCCAGATTCATGAACCTCACCCTACAGTACCTAGACGGGTCCTTTAATTTAGGTGTTATGAAGGCCAAACCTGGGCTAGCTGACAATGACTGAATCTGTCTCAGGAGCACGCTCTGATGGCATAATAAACAGTTAACTGCAGGCCTCAATCTATATAAAATACAAACATGACTATAGTGGATTTTGAGTATGTCTACTAGAAATACCCTTCCTCTGCCAAATTGATGGGAGCATTACCAAGATGTGGCTAAAGGAAATTTCTCACTTTGATTTAGGCAGAGGACATATTCTTCTTTCATCATCCTAGTTCTGTGTCGTTCACAAACACTTTTTTGCATCCCATGACAGTCTGTCTGTTATTTCCTTTATTAGGTTAAATACATGGAGCATCTCTGTTTACTTGTTAAAGGATAATTTGCAGAAAAGGTAAAATCATGACTCTCAAGCAGATAGAAAATGGATGATCATTAAATATTTTATTTAACTCATCAGTGAGGACACAAGGCAGATGATATATAGGTTTCAAAATGTAAATTAAAGAATTACAAATATATATGGAATAGAGAAATAGTGACAGGAATTTGTAAGTGGACATAAAACTGGCTTTTTTCCATGAGATTGAGGGAAGTTGACTGAATCTACACCAGACAGAATTGATTTGCGTGCTTATGGACAAAAACTATTTTGCTTTCCAATCAATTATCTATAATTTACAGAGTTGTAAGATAGCTCAAAGCAATGAAAGTCTAGAATGAAATAGCCCGGTAAGGTATGCTTTAAACAATGTATTGTTTTCCATTGAAGATGTCCAATAATATTTTTTGCTTATTTCTAATTTCCTTACTCACTTAAGAGTGTAGATTTTTGAATAGGAAGTCATCCTCTACCACATTTTCAGATTCTATCTGTGTTCCTATTTATTAAAGTTCAGATCAGCACAAAGTCTGGAACTTCAGCCTTCCTTTGATGTTGTAAGCATGCCTACTTTAGTTTTCTGTGATTTCCCTGGAATGCTTGATTTCATCATTGTTATCAATGAAGAAATGGTTAGTATTTTATTGGAAAAGTATGAATTCTTAAGAAATATTTGTTCCACAAATGAAGAGACCTTTAAGGCTATGCATTAATTAGATGTTCTTTACTATCTGGTTATTTGCTGAGTGACATTATCAAAATATCCTTCCGGTGGAAGAAGTTGGATTTGAAACTTGCTGTTTGCAAAACCTGTGCTCTTTAAACATATTTTGTCCACTTCAATTCATCATCCTATTTGGCATGGTGTCTCGCAGACCTCACATTTGGTCTATGTCAGTGGAATTGTGATGTGGCCAAAGCACATTACATTAGCTATTTTGATGGGGTTTTTTTCACACGTGAATGTGAATCAGGATGTCTCTCTCATCAACTTGGGGCTGCCTCCCAAGACAAGCAGGGGCCAGAGGGAAAATAGGTAGTCCAAATTGGAGGGGAGGAAAAAAGCAGGCACTGCCCAGCCCTGGTCAAATTCCTCCTTGGTGCAGCATTGTGGCTTTGGCCCCCGATCTCAAGCATCAGGGGAGTCCACTGGTCTGTTTTAGTCTGTGGGTGTGATTGCCTCCCAGCAGATGTGTTAGAGTAATTTCTGTGTGTGCAATTTGCCTCTGCAGAACTCTGCTTCATGCTGTTGTCACTGATGAAAATCCCTCCCGGTGGTCTAAAGCTATGGTACCACACGGCCCCACAGTGATGACTTTTTCAGGAAGGCGGTGCTTCTTTCCACCACATCCCTGAAAATCATATCATTTGCACTGTTAGCAGCTCTCACTGAGATTTTCCTAACTTCTCTCACATAGAAGATCCAGCTGTGCTACTAAGAGAAGTTGGAATGTGAAAGACCTGTTCCAATATTTTTCTTCCTCATAAACCATCTGGATTTTCTTTTTTCCTTTGTGAGATTGCTTTTCTTTAGAGTGGAAGGGAAAGCTCCCAAAGAGAGCCGACTCTTCAGCTGAGACCTCTTGTAACTTTTCTAAACCCTCGTGGGCACCTGTGTACTACAGGATTTATTGTGTACGTTTCTCTTACAGATCAGATCGTAAGATTGCTGTTGCATGATGTAGCTCAGCCTTGAACTTTCTTCTTTGAGGTAATTTGGAACCAGATGGTGTAGCTGACTTGACTAAGATGGTGAAAGTGGCTATTGGTGGGATTGAGTCCAGAACTCAGATCTATTTACTCTTTGTAATTAATCGGTTTGATTCTCCATGACACATGCAGGGCTGCAATGTGAAAGGGCGTCTCAAACATTTCCGTATTTGTTGCGTAGTGGTCAGTTGCACAAAGGGCCCCCGGATCTCTAAGAATTCCCTATCAGGCATATTCTCAGGATGAGTGTTCTTCAGTTTGAAATCTATTTGCTGTTCCTAAGGGCTCGTGGGGTTCTGAGGCAACCAACTTTCTCGTTTTAAATTCTGACAAAAATATGTGTTTTGTAAATACACAAAAATATGACCCCAGATGCTCTCTTCTTCCTCTCCTCCTACTTACCCTCCTCTTATGTCAAAGAAGGTGTGCATCTCCAGGGTGATGGAAAGGATATAAAAGTTGAAAATGTAGGGGTCAGGGACAATGTGGGGTGTTGTGTCTGTCCTTTGCATCTGTTTGCTTGGGCTCCTCATTCCTGCTGTGTCTCTCCTTCTTTGTCCAAAAATGCTACCCAGATCTAAAAACAATCAGTTGTCATAGAAGACTTCTTCCAGACTGAGGTGCAAGGTGATCTGGCTAGCCGTGGCTTATTAAGGTGCGCATATCTGTGTTCTCAGGCCTCTTTATTGAGCAAATAACCATGAGATTATGCCTCTGTGGGACCAGCCCCCTTAGCCTGTCTCCCCTTCTTTTGTCTTCTGCCCTTTCAGGGTCATATCTCTTCCCCGAGTCCACAGTCCAGAGCAGAGCATCCCTGCATGCGAATTTTAGTTGCAGATTGATTTCTAGAATCATGATGAGAAGCCACAAGCAGTATGCCAGGTGGTGGGGGGTGAGATTTAGCTTCCTTATATAACTCTCTGCAGCTCATTCACCGAATGTCACTTTTCCTTGAGTCCACATATTATATCTCATTCTAGCAGATGCAATACGGTGGAAATATAAGGGATTTTGGAATGCAGTTTATTAAGACGTGTTTTGGAGCCAGTTGGAGGGGCACCGGCTGGAAATGTTAATCACAGGAAACACCAGTGTACTGAGGCGCTTCCCATTCTCCTCTGCCACGGGGAACGGAGCACAGAACTGGGCCAATACATTCTACTTCGGGTTATTATTATCAGTATTACTTCCTTTCTGGAATATGTACCAAACTGTATATTTTTATTTATTGGGAAAACAACAAAATGATATTGAAGGGATCACAGCAGAGTCCCTGCGTGTGTGTGGAGTGAAAAGAAAGGGATTCCTGTAGGGAAGGAAGGAGAAATTTTGAACCCGTAGGAGATTTTCTGGGTGTTGGAAAGAAACTGAGAAGCCACAAAGGCAATATTGCATCTCTATCGCAATGAGCTTTTCCAGGAGCTGGAAAAGGCATTATTACTCTTGGAGAAAAGAGCTCTCTTTTTTTTCCCCTCCCTTTTGATTTAGACTTCTGTGAGCCAAAGTGTTCTGGTGTTTTAATGGTCTGTTTTAAAGATGGAAAGGGCCCTTATGTGTCAGAACACAAGCCTGTCCCAGCCAGCACGGGGGTTTGTTTGATTATGAAGCTTGTTTGGGATAGATGATATTTTTATAGCTTCTGCTTTGCTTCACCGATGGCCATATTGATGTAGCTCTCCAGGACGGGCCTAATAAATAGTTTATAAAACTGTAAGGCCATTCTCTTGGGTAATCTACCACTGTGCCTTCACAGACTGCAGCGTGGCACGTCCAGAGCAAGCTGGCTCTGCATACAAGCCGGCCTCGGGCCAGGGAACGGGAGGTTTGGTGTGTGTGTGCGCGCATGCACATCTTCAAAAGCACCCCCTGAACTTTCCTGTGAACATTTTGCAATAGCAGTGGAGAGTAAAATGCTAAGATTTAGTGTCTCATTAATGATGCTCAATTTGTGTTCAGATGTTGCAGCTGCGGGGAGGGCCGGGGCTCTGAAGCAGCTGTAAAAAGCCCTCCCAAAGTGGCTGAAACCTCTGTGATCTCACCCTTGGCCAGAAAGTGGAGAAGGAATTGGGAGAAGGTGGGGAGACAGGAAGTAGGCGTGCTGGCACCTCAGGGCACAGGTGGGAAGAGGTGAGGAAGGGCTTGGAGCACAGGCAGGCTAGCAGCAGGCAGACCTGCAGTGCCCCGCAGGTGCCTGCCAGGGAGGACAGCCACTTTCCCTGGGGAAGGACCGGCTCTGCACCCATCAGGGACGCTCACCGGCCACACCCTGACCACTGGGGAACAGGGTGGGGTGAGGATGTCCAGTCTGCGAGCCAGGACGGGGAGGGGCGCTCTGGAGCTGGACCCAACACAGCTCATCTGTCACATTGCCGGGCACCTGTGCTGGGATCATCCCATTTAACCACGAACAGCTCTGTGGAGCAGATATTATTATCATGATTTTAGAGATGAGGAAATGGCCTCAGAGAGGTTTCTAAAACAAACAAAAACAAAACAAAAGAACAACTACAAAACCAAAAAACTTGCCTCTTGGTGTTTCTGCTAGTAAGTGGCAGAGGCAGAATTGGAACCCAGGTTTTTGTCTGAGTACACAGCCTTCCACATTGAACTACGTGTGGCACAAGTTCTGTTGGTGTCATAACCAAGCTACACAGGCAGTTATTTATGAGATAGGATTTTAAACACTCAAGAAATGCCCTTGCTCAGAAATCCCCATGGCTCAAATGCTCACCTGAGCGTCTTAGGCTGATGTCTGAAAACATATCTTGAGTTTGAGGAGTTGGAACTTACGGAAATTCAAACGTCCCTGGGAGAGAGAAAAACGTCAGGTGCTATTTCTTTCTGAAACTCCATTCTGCTGGCTTCACAGGGCTTAAAGTAATCAGAGTAAGATTCCAAACAAACTGTCCCCTCACTGCGTGGGAATGGAGGCTCCTCCGAAATCCCTTTCTGAGAGCTCTGGGCGGCATGCGCACTGCCCACGTACTCCATGGCATGGGCTCTGGCTTCTGGGCTTGTCTGTTGTTTCCTGCTCTCCATCTTCTGTTGGCTATGGTGACACTCCTGGAACAACCCCAAACGGGCCACAGGGGCCCACTCCGGGGTCTCTGGTGCTGGTGTCTGCAGAGCCTCTGACAGCCAAGGGCAGCCCCGTCTGCACCCAGGGAGCTGTGCTTGTTTCCTGCTGCTGCGCCCACCGTCCCTCTCAGGCCTCGACATCCTGAAGGCGTAGCCTCTTTGTTCTGATGGTCCACACAGGGCAGAGCAGGCTAGCCCTTATAGTTTCGACTTGTTCATTTATTGCAGTTAAAGTCACCCTCAGGCTCAGGCCAGCAGGTGATCTGAGTTGCAGGCACCCTTCTGTGCTGAGGGTCGCCTCTCTATTGCAGTGTTGCCTGCTCTTGTCGTGCTGAGCCATGGTAATGCTCCCCATCCCTCATCAGAGGCATGGCCCTCCGGGCTCCAGAGGTGCCCAGATACACCCGCGTGCCGGGGCAGTGGTGGTGTGGCTGCAGAGACAGGACGTTGACGCGCTGCACCCGCCAGCCGTCCCCGAATGCTCCCTGTGTGGGGGCCGTTCCAGCTGCAGCCTTGGCCACCATTGGCGGGAGGAGACACTGAGAACAACGTTCTCACTGCGTTAGGGAGAGCTCTGGGGTCTGGAGCACTGGGAAAGGGTCTCTCTGTGGTTCACCTTCGGTGGAGTCTATGTAAACTCTTGTCTAGGCTCGTCCACTAACTGTGTGACCGGAGTCCACTTGGTTCAGCACAGCTGTCTCAGACTCAATTTCCTTAGCTGGGAATCAGGAATCGCAACACTGGCCCTGCTCTCTAAGACTGAACTGGCGATAAAAATATGTAAATAAATATGAGCAATTTGAAGTCAAATGAAATTGCTGTCAAAATATAAAGGAGAAGTCTGGAACTGTAAGTATTGGCCTTATCTCCTATGCGAAAGTTTCCTAAATCAGTGTTCATCATCCAAAATAAATAAACAAACAGTATCAGCCTAATCCATTATTTGTTATACTCTCATTTCAACAAAAACAAACAGCACCATCACCTAATCCTAGGATAATTCTGGTCCTCATTATTTCTTATCCAAATCGTGGCTGTGCTTTCCCCGCCGTGTCCAGGGCCTTCTGTTGCTTGCGCGAGTGCTGCGTTCTTTTACTAGACCCACATGAGCCGCCGTGGGCCCAGCACTGTGTTGGCTGTTCTTTTGCCTTTGATCGCCCCTTCAAGATGCCCTAGAGAAACAGCCTAAGGGACACAGTCTTAATTACCAGGAGTCCTTGTCCTAAATCCCGGTGCAGTTGTTCCCCCTAAGACAGCAGGACGGTTCAGAGCAGAGGGGTCTCTCAGTTCTGGCTGTCCATGAAAATAACCTGGGAGATTTGAAGAAACAAAAAAAATCAGACAAAAACACTGGCACTCTGGGCTCTACCCCCCCGATTCCTCCTGCCACCCCCGACTCACACCAAGGGATTTTGATTTAGTTGGTCTGGGTAGAGCCAGGGCATTACTATGTTTGCAAAGATTTTAATGCACAGACAAGGTTGAGGACCACAGAGGGAGGGGAGCCTCCTACAGGGACCCCTAACAGTCATATTTCCTATTCCTCCAAGGCCCACGGCTGAGTCCCGCCCCTCTCTTTTCTACAGCACCAGCTCGAAAGGAAATGCCACTTTGGTAGAATGAACGCCAAGGAGCCGCACGCCTGACAGCCTACAGTATTTGCCCAGCGCTTAGATGCCGGGCAGGCCACTCCCCCGGGGTTGCCTCCTGGTGGGACGGTTCCCAGCAGGACTATTTCCAGGCCAGTCTAAGAAAGGAAGCAGGAGTCCAGGGAGAGCCAGAGAGGGAACAGGAGGCAGGCTAGGGGCCTGATGCCTTCTCAGAGCTCTTTCTTCTGTGCCAGCCTTCACCTGTGGAGGGGCAGAGTTTAGCGAGAATTCCTCATGGTGGTTCACAGCCTTGACCCCTCGCTCCCCACAGGAAGCTGCACTCCTATCTCTGACATGCTGAATGGCATGCTTAGAACGTGCCCCGTTCTCAGCTCTCACCCTCCTTGGCAGTGCAGTCAGAGAGAGAGCTAACCTGGAGTAGAGTGACAGCCTCCTTTCCTGAGGGACGAGCCGCCACCAGCCTGTCCTGAAGGAGCCGCAGCCCAGTGAACAGCCAGAGCCCGTCCTGGGTCAGGGCGGCCCTACCCTCTCCCCGCCCACGCAGGCTGCCCTCCGAGTTCTGGAGCCTGGCAGACGAGGTCCCCTCCCCCTCCAGTCTTCTCTCTTACACCTAGATGGTCCCCCTCACACCTGGACGGTCCTCTGGGTGGTCAGTGCTGGCCCGAGTCCCCTGCTGGGCCTCTGCCTTTTGCTCTGCGTGGAGTCCTCTTGCCCGCCTGGAAGGTCGGCTGCAGGGCCTCTCCTCTCGGAAGCCTCCTCTGGTTCCACCGCCCTCCGGGAGCCCCTCCGCGGCTCCTACAGCCACTCTGCACGCCTCTTCCAAAGACCGTTTCACTCCAAATGTAGTGTCTTTATTTGTTGGCCTTTTTTTGCATGAGTATAGTTGCTCTTTCTGGTCAGATGGCAATTAGTCCCACGTGGCTACTGAACATGTGAAATGCAGCTCATACATATGTCGAAATAAAAATATTCTGTATATATTGGGTTAAATATAATATGTCAAAATAATTTCATTGTTTATGATTATTATTATTTTTTTTTACTTTTTAGAATATGGCCACTAGATCATTCAAAATTACATATGTGGCAACGAATTTAGATATGTGGTTTATAGTATATTTATACTGAAAAGCTCTGGTCTGCAGTGTGAAACAAAGGGTCAGATATTGCCTTTCCACTGTTTCTGTTTCTATCTTCTCTCTCCCTCTGCCCCACCCCCAACGGTCTCCTTCTAGGCACTGAGTCAGAGATAAAAAGACAAAGAGGATCTTGGCCCTACCCTCTGGTTCTCTCAGTGATATACTTTACTTTTTGTGAATCATCCAAACCTCCTCTGCACAGTGCCTGAAATAGAGTAAGTGGTCAACAGATAATTATTGACTGGTTCATTTGTGGAATTATTATTTGTCCGGGGTGGCCTTTTAAAATTAAAATTGCTCCTTTTTCCCCATGGAGTTTAGAATACTTCAGATTCATTTCATTATAAATGCATTTATCTCCTCCACATCCTGGAGGCTAGTGAAAGGGTACATGGTCAGTCTCTGATTTTATTGACAGGCAAGTGAATCATACCAAGAATAAATGAGCAACAAGGCCTCCAAGGACGCTGCTCATGAGGTTTAATCAGTTTGTGAACCAAATATCTAATATTCAGGGATTAATCAGTGAAAAATCAAATGAACACTGAGGTCGTCTTGAATATGACATCTGGTCACAAGCACTTTTTCAGATGTGATGCTTTTTCAAGTGCATTCGGGGAAATGAATTAAGAAACCCTGTACTGAGTAGGGCAGAAGGCAGCTGGTTCTCTTAAAGTCGATGAATTTACCTGCCTCTTACATCCTGGCTTCTCTCTTGCATCCAGAAAACCTGTTTCTCAGTCCTTTCTTTTTCCTTTTATTTTTGCACCGTTTGTACTATTATTTTGAGTTGCCAATTATCTTTTGAATTGCTCTGTGCACTTGGTATGTGTTTACGTCTTTCCATTGGGACAGCCAACTCCTACTGGGTGGGACCAGATGGTTTAGTGAGTGCATCTTTGCACTGCAAACTTACAGGTTGCACGGGGCCTTGCAGAGGGTGAGAACTCAACATGTCGATGTGCCTAAACTAATTAAGAGAGATTTTAGAAAATGGGAAAATCTCATAAATTTTCTTTAAGGAGTTAAATCATTAGCCAACTAGAGAGAAGTTTTTTAAAGTTTATAAATAGTTTAAAAATAATTAGGTAAACAAAACAATGTTAAAGATGAGTGTTATCAGAAATGGATCAGATTTAAGCACTCTGTCCCCTAGCTGGCTTCCTTTAGCAGCTAACGACTGTTCCTTTGATAGGACCCTTTTCTCCATTGCCCCTTTCTTAATTCTGACGCTATTCCAAATGAAGCATTATCATAGATTATACCAACTAAAACATATCTGCATGACCCACGCTCTTCCTCCAGTTCATCCGTCGTTCAAATTTATGCTCCAAACTACCAGCTAAGTGGTATTTCTAAGGTCACTCCAGGGTTGAAAAGACTTCAGTGGTCTGTCATTACCTGCTTCAGGGAAGGTCCAGATAACTATTTGCCAATGGTGATCCTTCATGCCTTGGGCTACCTCTAGCTCCCTACGTGTCACTCCACCCAACCTACTCTAAGCTCAGCCATGGACATCTTCCCACTTGGACAAACACACCGTGCTTGACTCGCCCCTCTAATTTCAAACATGCTCTTCCATTTCCTGGATCCTTGTCTGCAAATCTCTCCTTATTTCCCTTCCTCCTGAAGCTTCTCATTACTCTACGGAAAATTAATTACCCCATTTCTTGTGTTGCAATTTAATTTGTTTATGTATCTAATAGCATATTGAATTATAATTGCTGCATGTAGCTATGCACCCACCCAACCACAGACAGACTCCAAGCTCTCCTAGAGCAAGAATCATGTCTACTATTTTTTTGGGGGGCGTGTCTGCTACGTGGCAGGCATTTTACTTGCAATATCTCATTTAAATGTCTAAACTGTTATATGGGACCATATTATTATCCTTATTTTATATATGATGAGATTGAGGCTCTGAGAATTTTTTCATTGCCCAAATCGTGACTGGTGAATGCTAACGCCAAGATTTAAATCTTGGTGTGTTCCATTCTCAAGCCAATGGCCCTTACCCTGCAATGTGCTACCTTTCCTCATTCACATTTATATTTTCCGTGCCCAGCACCACTGGGTTGGGAGTAATTAAAATGCTAGTCAAATGAATGAGGCCGAATGTCCTGTGTTCTAGCTTTCTGTTGAGTGAAAGGGCTACTCCCTTTCCACTTGGAGCAGGGCTTCTCTTCTCCTTACCTCTTCCCCTCTCCCCCTCCTTATCTGTCCACAATCTCACTGGGAGCACAGGTTGTTTTTCTACTTGGTTGTTTGTTGTTTTGTTTGTGCTGCAAACATTGCAATGCTCCCCCAGCCCTCATTGACAGCTCCCAAACACCCTGTTTCACTATCTGACATTTTCAGTGTCTATTGCCAAGATCTGCTGTGATTCTTGTGACACAGAGCTGTGTGTGAGAGCTTGAAACAGCCGGAAGGGCCTCTGATGAGACAGGTTGTCCCCGAGCCTGTCAGGTGCCAGGTCGTAATGAGTTTGCCATTTGGAAGAACCGCATCACAGGTTGGGCTGGGTTCCTCCACCCTCTTGCCTCCCTTCGCCATTTGATGTAGATTGGCACAGACCAGGGTTTTCTCAGTGTAAGAACATAAAGACATGAAATATTCTCAGAAGAGAAAAGGCCACACAGCTCAATATATTGACCTCTCCTGTTAATATTTCCAGTGATTCTCTGTTTTGGTAAAAGAGCTTTGCTGATTGCTACTGGCAGGAAATGAAGAAGCAAGGAGGTTCTTTTGGGTTTGACTTTTGGATACCAGAGGCAGCTGGGGCCTGGGAGACTGTCAGGCCTAGCTCCTCACTTTAGGGAGGAGTCAAAGAAGCTCTGGAAGCTGGTGGGTTTTCCTGAGTCCCACAGATATGGAGCACTGAGCGCAGATCAGAAAATGGATGTCCTAAGGCATGGGGCAATGTTCGTGGCACTGTCCAGACCCTTGCCTCCAGCAAAATGAACCTCATAGACTGGGGGCGTATTCTCCCAACTTCTATTTTAAGATTTATCTGAGTGGAGTCACCTTGTGGTCAGGAGTCTACATTCTCCCTTGATCTGTGCTAGAAGGTGGAGCCCTCTGGTCCTACAGCAAGTTGGAATGCTGACGGTGATGATGGCCACGTGACATGTGCCCATGGTTGTCTTTCAAAACAGGACTTCCACTATTCCAGGCTTTCCAAGTGTCTCCAGAAGGAGGTGTCATTGCTTCCCAGTGAGGGACAGTCTGTAGGATAGATCAGCTCACAAGTGGGGGTTTTCTTGTTCAGACTATTGCCCTAGTGCCTCTCTCTGCAGGAACTCTTTAGATACCAGACTAGGGTAACCTTCCCTAAGGGATGAGAACATGGTTAGGACAGTGAGTTAAGTTGCTGAGAACCTGACCATTCGATGCTGTTGATAAAATCTCCTGCTTTCTCACCAGGTACCAATCTGATTACCAAGTGATCCAAAGTTATAAGAGGCCCTCACTTTCTTGAAATATTTGCCACTCTCAGCACCATATCCCTGGCAGATGTAGTGAATCACAAAAGATTAAGAGGCCTCGATGTTTTTATGCAACCAGGGTACCAATGCACACCAACAAAGACCTATTTCATTTGCACAGCCAAACTTATTGCATTACCTCCCCTTCCTGAAATGTGTGTAGATCACCTGCTAAATACAAGGTACAGGAAATGCAAGTATTTGAACATAGAACTTCAAGCAATTGTTGGTCAACAGAGCAAATTTTAAGGGTTGCTCTAGAGATATGCAAAAAAGTTAGGGATTTAATTTCATCTTGAAATTTAAAGGGGGGAAGGGCAGAGTAGGCTTTCCTAATGAAGTATTCCTCAAAAGCTATCTGGTAATTGAAATTTTAGCTGAGGTGACAGAAGATCTGTCACTTCATTCAGACCACTTTCTCCCTTGCCACAGGTGGAGAATAATTCAGACCAATTCCTGCTTAACACCTTTCTCCTGCAATATCCAGTGATGTTTATGTTCTTAAACTGCCATGGATACTTCTAATATCATGCAAAATTTTGAACATGTAATTTCTAAGGAGGGAAAAGGACAGAACTTATGTGCAAGGCTTAAGGAAATGGAAAGATACAATGAAATGTGGAGTGGTTTGATATGCAAATCTAGGAAGGTACAACTATTTTGGCTGATGAGTAAAAACTCATGGGGAATAGAGACCTTATCCAGTCTTCACTCTGCACTCCCAATACCTATCCACAATTCAGTCATTCAGGTTCAATAAGTATTTCTTCCCCATCAGAACCCACTTCTCATGCTGGTCTCACCCTGTTAGTCCTGCTTTTTTATAATATTTTGTCTGGATTGGGAGGTGGGCAGTGGTTGGAGAAGAGAGGCATGGGCAATGCCCCTACAACTGTTTCCTCCCATATAAGCAGTTAACTCCTTGTGTGCCAGTATGCACATAAATTCTGTCAGCTTTTCTACCAAATTTTGGGAGAAAATAAATTTTTAAAAAAATTTGGATTTCTTTCTTAATGAGTAGAGTTGTTATTCATTCCTTTGCTTGAGAAAGGGAGATAATTGAAATAGGGAACATTTTCATTTCTCTGCCTGCCGTGGGAGGACATCTTTCAATCACACATTGAGATTCTCTGAAGTGGCTTGGCCAGGCTGGCGGAGGTATGGGCTGCAGCCAGGAGCAGGGTAGAGGTGGAGGGAGGGAGGGGGCTTCTGGAAACCACTCCAGGAAGTGTCCTTAGCACTGGGCAACCACATCTGGAGGGAAGAAGTCTGGCAGCAAGGAACAAAGTAGTGAGTTTGCTGAGACCAGAGCCGGATTCTGCTTTCTGTCCTTAGCCAGACACCTGCTTCTCAGGAGCCCTCAGACTAGAAGACAGGAAATTAATGTTGGATTGTAGGTCCATTTGTGCTACGCTGTCCATGGTTGCTTGGGAGGGCTCATAGCACGGAGCCCAGGCCACACCTCTGTGCTTTCAGGGAGCAGCACCAGGCATTTTGTAGCATGAATTAAGACCTGAAAAAGAAATACTCTGTTCTGAGAGGATCAGAGCACTGAGGATTATTTAACCACAACACAATGAATTCCTATAAGATGGCAAGATGGGTGATATGCAAAATTCTCTGTGTGAATGCAATTAAAGTGGGGAGACTGCTGTTTACTCATTCACTGTGAAATGACTGAAAGCCCAGGGGTGGAAGAGCTGAGGTTCTTGCTCTGTTCTGCCAACTGACCCTGAGCTACCTGTGTAGAGACCTAGAACTCTCCAGGTTTAAGCACCAGAACTATAATTCAGTTGTTGAACACACTGGCTCTGGAGTTGAACACACTTGGGTTTTCATTCCTGTTCTGCTGTTCACTAATCAAACGCAAGTGGGAAAGTTACCTAAAGGCTGTAAGCCTCAGTTTTGTTATCTGTGAAATGAAGAAAATAGAGACTTCATGGAATTTCTCTGAGAGTTGAGTTGGGGACATTAGAGTCAATCATACCCTTTTGTTCTTCACCACTACATTTTTGAATCAGTCAAGTAGATGACAGATTTTTTTTTAGATCAGATAAATAAAAAGATTAGGTTTATTGCTATTGGTGTTACGTTTGAGAATATAGCTTGGATCTTTAGCTAAAATTGGGCTTCCTAATATCCCAAGAATGAAACTCACATATCCATAACTGTCTCAGTTCCCTCGTCGTGTGCCCTCCCACACCATACACACACATACGTACACACAGAGACACACTCACAACATGGGCATTTCCAACAACGATAAGCAGAGATTCTCTCCTGGGAACATAATGAGAGGGGAATGAGTCTAAGCTGACAAAGAGAAAGGTGAGTCAAATAGCTACTGGTCCCCTGTATTTAGAGTTTTATCTATGTTGCTGTTCATCCTTGTGCATCTCTAAAGGTATGAATTTATAAAGCACTTCTAATTTTTAAAGGAAAGCAAGATAGAACAATGATAACAACAACAACAAAACTCTAGTCACTATGCATTTCCTTCATTTCCTTCCATCTTTGTGTTGGTTTTCATAGGGACCTGAAAACAGAAATTGATATTCATGGCTTCAATCTCTTTAGTCATGGCATGTGGCTGCTTCCCATGCTAAGAGATCCAAGCCTGACATTCCAGCAGGCTTAAAAGAGCTAGTCATCGTGGAGGCTGGATATTCACCACTGTGGGATGATGGATATTAAGGCTAAGCTATCCTAGGCTTACTTCCAGAATTCCAGGACTGATAGAATCACATTAAGGGAACCATAGAATTTAAAAGGGCTGCTGTGGAATTCCAGAAATAACCTTTAACCTGGAGTTAGGACACATGCTCAAATCCCATCTCTATCATGTCCTAGCTAAGTGACATTGGACAATTAGTCACTGCATCTGTCTTAGTTTCATTTTCCTCATCTAAACAGTGGGAATAATAGTACCTACCTTATGGGGTTCTTGATAGGACCATATAAAGTAATTGTATAACAGATCTTGACAGTAGTAGTAGGTTCTCAAATGTATATATACTGGATCTAAAAGGAATATATATATATAACAAGGAATCATCCAATTGGCTCCCCTGTAACCTGAAGGTGGTTGATTTCAGGGAAATAGAAGACAGGTCATTGTCCAAGCTCAGATGACTGGACAGCAACATCTGTGCTGCAGGATCTTTCCTGGATTTTATATAACTTCATCTAGAAGTGATCCAAATGCCTAAACTAACACAAAAATTAATGACAGCATAAAATGTTTGTGTTTTTTTACATCTGAGAGAATAGCTTATGTTTTATTTGCTATAAAATGTATGACTGTCAACTCCTCATGTTGATCAATCAGCACATTTGCTTTCTTCCCAGAAAACAAAATTATTAGGAAAACAAGGATTTTCGAACAGGGAAGCAGACTGACTGCACCTGTGCTGACTGAGTTAGGCGGGCGGAAGTGGGTTAAAGGGAGACAGCAGGGTGTGACCCGTGGTTGGGGGTGAGGCGTGAGTCAAGGACAGAAAGGAGTTAGGAAGAGCAAGTCTCCAGTTCTTAGTGGCTGAGCCTGGACAGGGAGAGGGTTCTGGAGCGTGTTGCAATAAACCAAATGAGGTTGCAAGGAAGTAGAGTTCGTTTGAGGCTAAAGTAAAGGAGTAGATGAAATTGACATATCTACAGGACATCTACATCTCTGTGTATCCATCTATAAACAACTGGAACTATGTCTGAAACTTGAGAGAGATTTGGAAGTCATCAGCACAGAGGAAAGAAGTGAAGCCTTGGAAATGGATGAGGGCATTCCAAGGTCTTGGGTAAGAGCTAAAATTCCTGGGGCGGAGGGGTGGGGGAGTGGATAGAAAGAGACCAGTCAGAGAGGTCATAAAAGTAAACTGGGTGGTCTAAGGACTTGGTGTCATGGCAGAAGAACGCTGCAAGAGGAAGGGGTGATCAATGGTTTCAGACACTCTAAAGAGACTGAGAAAAATGGGGAACAAGAAAAGGTCTTGGCTTTGATAACTAGGGCATCACCACGGACGTGGAGTATTTCTAAACGTCAGTGTGCCGGGGATCGTGGGGTGGATGGACGTGGGGTAAAGGCATTAATATTGTTCAAGAAGACCGAGGTAAAAAATGAGGGAAAGAGAGAGTCTCTAGGGTTTTGTTTTGTGAATGAAGAAAACTTTAGACGTGAGCATGTTTACAGGGAGAAGTAGAGTGGACCAGATTGAAGATTTACAAGTGGGAAAGAACCGAGATCCTGAAGGAGCCGGAAGAGCCCAGAGCGAGGGAGCGGGAAGAAGGGCACAGGGAGGAGCTGCCCGTGCCTTTGTTGCCAGGAAGGGCGAGGGTTCTGGCCACCACACAGAGGACTCAGGAGGGAGCTCCTGAGAACAGTGGCAGGAATGCAAGCCCTGAGAGCGCAGCTGAGGCTGGAAGCACAGGGAACCTCACCACGGTTTAGTTTTTGGCTTATTCCACCTTTTATTATTATTATTATTATTATTATGTATTTGTATAGCATGTTAGAGTTGCCAAGGTCAGAATTTGGTTTTCAATGTTCTACTTCGGGTTGCATAAGGAGCCACCTACATTTTATTAATAAGTATGCTCCTAATCATATTGACATATCTGGGTGAGATTTTCAGTATAATAATTTCTACTCAAAAAATATTTCCTGCAACAGAAAGACATATTTTTCCTGGCCCACTGTAATTTGTTTATTCCAAAAATGGTTTCTGATATTTGGGGATTCATTCCTTATACTGAATCTTGGGGTTAATCTTTGGCCACTGTTCATTCTGTAACCACCTCTTTTCTTTCTGTTTTCTATTTGGTCATCCTTCACTGGGCATGTGGGAAACCTAAACCTCTTGTGAATTACATTTATTCATTGATGAGCAGCAGGAGACAGAAGAAAATATATGGGAGGGATTAAAAAAAATAATAATTGGGTGGTTTAATGACATGGGTGTCAAGGAAGGAAATGATAATGGCTTCAACAATTGCTCATATGATGCCCTCTTTCCTTTCATTAACAAATATTTGCTGAAACCTGTGTGCTGGGCATGTAGCTGGGCGCTAGGGAGACAGTGGTGAATAAACAGACCTGCCGTCCCAACGCCTCAGTGTCCAGCAGAGAGAGGTTAATATTTTCAACCATGGCATATTAATCTCGACTTGTCATTCTCCTGGTGGGTGCTAGAGCTCATATCCGTATTTGTAGATGCAAAGCAAGATGGATAGTGATAACGTTCTCTAGGTCAGTGGTTTCAAAATGCTGCTCCATGAACTGATGTTGCCCCATGATGAAGCCCCAAGCCTGCGGAGGAATGAGAAAAATTAGGAGAGCAAAGCCATTGGGAAGTCATTGTGTCAACCACTGTCCTTCAAGCTGAGATTGCACCCTCTCTATCTTGGGGGAGTAAAAATGCACCACCTATGTTTAAGAATTCATGATGAGAGAAAACAGACATTTTTACCCAGCAAAATAAAAACAATTGCCACCTAATTCTTGTCCTAATATGTTTCTTTTAAATTTGACTGGTCTATAAAACCGAAAGTCAGGAAATTTCTGTTAAAAATGATCCAGGTTATGCAGGAAGTACATATTTTTTTGAGGGAAAAAAAAAATTCCCGGTTGAGGCAATCCGGGCGGGGTGTTGGCCATGGATCCAACGTGCCTGATGTGTATCCAGCTTCCCACTTCCCCACCCTGGGTGGAGTGTGGATTCTGCCAGCAAACTCACCAGGAGGCTGAAGGGTGCTCCTCAGTAAATCAATTTAATTGCTAATTGTGGCCCGATCCACAAATGTTCTTGAGGCATCTTAAAATCATAGCTGCCACTTTAACCCTAAGTATAGAAGACATAAATTTGAAAGACAAAATCTAAGTATCTCGAGGCAAATGAATATAAACAATACCCAGGGTTCCTGCAGAAAAGGTCTCAAACTTGCTAGCTGAATTGTGGTTTTTCTTTCTGTCTCTGGCCCTTTGCCGTTTGTAGTATTTGAAGTGGGGATTCCAAGGGAAAACTGAAAGTTGGAGTTAAACTTGCCTAATTTATTCTTTTTAAAAGCTTCATGACTTGAGATGGAATGGTGACGTGGTGTCCCTGACAGCTGGACTTTGTGCTCCTGGGAGCCGGGGTCCGTCATGCTAGACATGCGCCTCCCACACCTAGCATTTATGGCCGGTTAGTTTCCTAGGGCTGCCACAGCAAAGTACCACAGCTGGGTGGCTTAACACAACAGAGTTGTATTTTTTTATTGTTCTGGAGGCTAGAAGTTCAACCAAGGAGCTGGCAGGGCCGTGCTGCCTCTGGTACCTATAGGAGAGAAGCCTCCCTTGCCTCTTCCAGCTTCCAGTGTTCTACTGAAAATCCTTGGTGTTCCTTGGCTTGCAGGTGCAGCACTGCAATATCCTCTCATGTGGCCTCTTTCTCACGTGACTCTATGTCTGTGCTCCTCTTCCTGCAAGAGCACAAGCAAGGGCTCACACTGTTCCAGTATGACCTTATCCTAACTTGTCACATCTGCCAAGACCATGAAGACAGATAAGCTCATAGTCTGAGGGAGGTACTGGGGGTTAGAATTTCAACATATCTTTTGTGTGTGTGTGCGTGGAGGAGAAACAACTGAACCCTTTACAAATGCTCAATAATGAACACATGAATAAAGGATTCTTGGAACCACCACCAGTTAGGACTTTGGCTGTGGGGATTACAGATATTGAACAGTGAAGTATGTATTAATACTTTTCCTTAGTGATGAATGCAGATATAGGTATCGATGGACATATAAATATATGTATGAGTGTAAATACATTTTTATATATGGGTATATCACATATATAATAGTTAAAATTATATTATAATATTTAACATGTGCTTTTGAAAGACCTAACACATGAATTTCAAAGTAGTAATAATTCAACTTGCACATACTGTAGATCTTACCCATGGCCTTACAACTGCTCATACTCATGAGATTTTTTCCTCATTGAAAGAGTCTATTGATACCAAGAACAATCAGCTTGCAATGGGACAATTTCCTCCTAAACAATGAAGGGTTTCCAAGGCTGAGAGGACCTTCATGTAGGTGAGTCCTCCTTTTGTGGGAAATGGGGCTCGTTCTTCCTGCGGAAGGACAGAGACCGTCTCTCTTCAGCTCCCGGCTTAGCAGCTCCCTTGAGGGAGGATTGAAAGCCTAGGAAGAAATTTTACTGATTAATTTTTTTTAAAAATAGTTTTTTTTTTCCTGCAAAATAAAAGCTTCTGTCTCCTAAATTTCGATTCTTCAAGAGGCAGAACATAACAGACTCACATTATTACAATCTTGACCTTTCTTGGAGAGGCTTAATGAGACAGTGAGGACTTGTCGGAGGTGTGGGGTCAGTTCTTAGCTCCCGGGATGCCGTGGACTTGGGAGCAGGCTTTGGCCGGGGCTGTGGGAGCCGGTCTCCAGCCTCCAGGATGACGCTTGGGTGTACGCCCTTCCCGCGTGTCGCAGTCAGAGCCCCAGGGCCTGGTAGTCTTCCCACATTGCTCTGAGGGCTTTATCTTCCCTCCCAGCCCCTCCCTGTTCCTCTTGTTCACACAGGTGCGTGAGAGAAGGTGCTGCTTTGTGTCTGTCCTTTGACTCCAGCTAGAATAAAAGAAGTAGGATGGTTGTGCACGTCCACGGGCTTTGATTTCTGAGCATGGGACACCGATTTCCCGTAGGCCTCCGCAATCTCTCGCTCTGCCAGCTCTTCTTGAAACCGCTGGCAGCCTTCTGAGATTAAATGCAGAGCTCTTGAGTAATCTAAACCCAGCAAGAAGTCACTCTCTCAGCAGCAGGCCGAGTGTTCTAGACTGTCATCTTATTAAGAGCAAACGGAAATTTTGATTTAAAGAAAGGCCCTTAATTTTCCAACACGGAGCGGAAGCAATAACATTTTTCCGGCCCCCGCTGACTCACCACTTCACAGAGACCTGGCTTCTCTGGGTCCTGATCATTCCTTTGTGCTCAGATGTTTTGTCAGAGGCTCCCTTCTCAAAGAGATGTTCCTTAACAAGAAATGCACTGAAGTTAAGGAGGGGAACAAATTGATATATATTTGTGAGTTTGGTAAAATAAGGAAGATGTGTTCTCAGCACATGATGGTGCGTGTGCAGAGCTCGCTTGTTTGCCACCCCCCTAAGCGACCCCCTCCTGCCCTCACATCCCCTTCTTGTGACTCATGCTCTGCACCAGAGCATCGCCCGGCCAGCCCGAAAGGAAAGCACCAAGCCTTTCATGTGACCACAGGGGACAGGCTGGCTCAGAAATACAAATATAACTCCCTGACAAGGAATACTGTTTCAAAGTAGTGTTCTGTATAAGAAAACATTTACACCTTGATATATGTCTCATAATGTAATGCTTTGTGGGTCTCATTGCAGCGTATTTTGTTTAGTCAATAACCCTGTATAACACTGATAATAAATAACTGCAATTTGCATGATATTCTGGGCTGTTAGACTTTTCTTTTTGTTCTACAAGCAAATTGCATTTATCATTTGCTCTTTTTTTTTCCCAGTCCAAATGTCCCACAACATCTTAAATAAAGACAACTTCAACTTGCAATTTATTGCTAATTCTAACTATCACAGCAAGCAGTATAAGAGCTAAGAAACATACTCCTCTACTAAGGGGCTAATCTATGGATTGAGTACTATTGTATGCAGGTGGTGACGATATATGAAACACCGTCCTTCCCCTCAGGAATTGTCCCTGTGCTTAGAGAGTTTGCACCTAGGTGAATGCCTATGGTTGTGTGGACAGATTGGCAGAGGGTAGGTGTCCATCCCAAACATGTTGCATTATTTTACTTGGTTTGCATCTTTGTGTGTTCAACCTTGAGTAACGTAGGAGCAGGGAGTGTATGTTACCATCTTGATAACTCTCGCATCGAGCATATTTCCAGGTGCATAGTGAGCGCTCACCTAATTTTGTGCGGTGAGTCAGTCCACCAACAGGTGAATGAGAAAGTCGTTTGGGATTCATTGCAGGGTATTGGTGCATGTTCCATGCAGATATAATTCTGCGGCGATTTCATATTTGTAGGAGTTTCTGAAGCGTTGCCATAGACTGGTAATGTATATAAGGGTATCAGTTCTACCGATCAGTGTCTAACCTTCAGTCTCTTCTTTGGTGAAGCGGGAGTAACAGCGGTAGCTATTTCATAGTGTTGTATGTGTTCCGTGAAACTGCATGCAAAGTGTTTAGCATAGCACCACACAGACAGTAAGAGCTCATTAAGTGGAAGCTAATTGGTCTCATCATTATTGATGGCTATGATGATATCCTTTGCCTACCATTTAATCCTACTAAAATTGTTGATCCTTGCTATGTTTAAGGCCCATCTGCCTTCAGGTTTTCAGTTTAGATTCAGGCAGCATCCCTCAGCGTCAGGCGAAGGTGCAGGCTGTGGGAATTGAAGGGAGTGCTCTGTGTGTGAGCTTTAGCTCAGCACTTTGAACATGGCAAGAAGGGACTATCATTGGATGTTTGCTCTGCGTTAGGCTCTAGGATACCAAGTAATTTTATGCATGTCATCCTCTTTAATCTCTATAAAAATGTTTTTGAGGCAGGCATTATCATCCCCTTGTTTTATAGATTAGGGAACACAGATTCCATAATTTTATAGATTTAGGCACGAAAAGGGTATACAATTCATTTAAAGTCACACATTAAGTAGATGATGAATCCAGGCATTCATGGCTGCAAAGTTTGATCTTCCTAAGGTGTCAGATCAGGGCCTCTTTGCTCATCAGCCTCAGGGCAAATGCCAAACCGGTGCATCTACTGTAAGGGGCGATTCAGAATCCTATACACCGACCTTAACTAGGACACAGCAGACTCGATTTCAGTCAACCATTTCCTCAGGCTAAAGCTTCTGGGAATCTCTCTGGGCCCTGTATGCTTCTTTTTTAAAATTGGTAGTGCAGTGGAGACTGTATCAGTATCTGGTACCTGTAATTCTGGACTTGAAATGGATCACTCAGGTGGCAAGCAGATCAGGCTACTAAACAGGAACCATTTAATTGGAGGGAAATTTTCTCTTTTCTTTTCCTGGCTGTCTGAGACTCTTGGAGCCCCTGCAGTATTCAGATGCAAACCACTAAAACCAGCTGTTTACAGTGTTTTCAATCTGTCAGCCAGTGAGACTCCACGTTGAATTGAACAAGAACTCTCTGTGGGAATGCACACATCTGAAAGAATAAACAGGTATCTGATATCTGTTTTAAATGGAAGCCAAAAATATGTCCCTGGTGCTTAGCATTTCTCTCCTAAAACACTCCCTAATATGTCTCCAGGAATCAGGGAAATATAGAATTTAAGACCTGGAGGAGACTGTGGAGATCGTTTGTTTAGCCCTCTCATTTTCCAGATAAGCAAAGAGATTCTTTTCCTTTCCCAACTGTATAATATTTTTAAATTCCCTAGTGGCATAATTTCCCATCTATCTAAAACTTACAGTGCGGCCACACGGAGAAAATGCTGGGAATATTGGCCTGTGCCGTGCATTCCACAGTCTGAGTCTCCCAGTCTCATGCTTTCTTTCAATGTATCAATCAATCCAACCCAAAACCCCAAAATAGAACTTGAAATTAAACACAAAAATTAACAAAGTAACAAGACAGCTGTTCTTGGTGGCTTTGCTGTCATTCTCAGCACCTCTTCATGGGAAGGACAGTGGACTAAGATGTGAGAATTAGATTCAAATGTCTGCATGGAGGAACTTCCCAGTGTCATCTTTGATTTAAGCTTTCTTGTATTTGGAAGTTATACCTCATAGTTACCTAGCTACAAAAATAAATGTATAAAATCACACCTCTTGGATGTATTTTCCTTTTATTCATTCCTTTCATTATCATGAAGAACTTTCCTACAGGGGCTCTGAGGTGGGCCCAAGCCCTTGTACAATACTCTCTTCACTGGTAAATGATAGGATATTCTTCTTGCTCTCACAAAAAGATAATCTTACCAACAATGCTTCCCTAGTCAGAGAGATGGTTTCCTGCTCTTAGTACACATTAATGGTATCATCCACTTCTGACACGGAATCCAGCCCCTGTGTGCTACTTTGTCTAGCCTGTTAATGTCGGTTTTGCCATTGTCTGAAGGGTAGCAGGTGGCTTTAAGTAAAATGCACAGTGCTCATCCTTCTTAAAAAACAAAAGAAAAAATAGAAGAAAAAAAAATAAATCGTAAAGAAAATTCAGTCCATATCGATGTGAAAATCTGGGCTGGCTCTTGGGAGACGGAATGTCAGCACAGCAGAGAGCGAGAAGGCCACGGGGTCCCCGGCCAGCTGTTCTGTGTTCCTCTGAAAGGAAGCACCTTTCAGAGTCTCTGAGGTTCTTTGAGGAGAGTCCCTCTTCTCCGTTGAGAATCACATACAACTGCTCGCTGCAGAATATTACAGTCCAGTCATTTTTCTTTCCACCACTCCAGGGAATTTCCAGTTTGGGATTTGATCAACTCAGTGGCTCCCACATTTGGTGGCATTATTGAAAGTGCCAGGTACATGGAGCATTCAGAGCTCGGAGATGTCCTTCTTCCCAGAGAATTGTGCCATCACTCTTAGACATAAAGAAGCTTTCAAAACCCAGGAACTTGTAGGTCTTTGTTGAGTCTCAGTCTAAAATCTGAGCCTGTAGCTCTTACTGTCTCTATGAAGAGGCAGGGTATGATTGGTTCTGGGACCACCAGCTGTCCTGAAGCACACGTCGAAGAGTGCCCCTTCGAACTGTGCAAAAATATGATGCTATTATAATTGGTGCTGCATTTGACACTGCATGTAAGTCATTAGGACTAACATTTTTTACTATAAAAACTAAACTGTATGGTGGGCAACACCTGCCTTTAGAGAAATGCAGGGATTGCTTAGCAGTTCCATTTCATTTTGTGTTATAGGAGACATTGTCTACCTCTATCATACTCAGAGGTCTTCTATCTTTATTCATGCCAAGTTATTATATTTGAAATATATAAATTATGTTTTATAAGATGATAAATTGAACTTTCTCAGTACTAATCATAGTTTTGGAAACATAATTTCTAATACATGCATTACCTAAAAATGGTTAATCTATGGTTTTGTACTTTTTCCTGTCAATCTATAATTAAATCATATGAAAACACACTGATTTTACATCATTATAATAAAGGTGTATTCTGATATTTCTGATGACTGTGGCTCCCTAGCATTCATTATTTAATTGCTAGACATTTTACTATCAGCTCATACAGTGTTATCTAAATTAATTGTGAACTTTAATATATTTAGATCTGAAAAGGAAATCAGTTTTCTCCTCCATAAAGGAGACTCAGAAAGCTGAATAGGCCAATTTTATGTTAACAACGTAATATCCTCTTGCAGTTAGGAACAGAATGTGAATGCTTTGGGAAATGCCCCTTTCAGTTATTTATAAGAGCTTCTAAATTGTGGCATTATTCTATTAGTTGAGTGGGGTGAGAAGTGTGTTATTCAACTGTTCAATGATTGTATTTCTAAATTAATTTCAAGATGGCAAAGTCAGTGGGATGTAAGAAGTTCCCTTAAATATGGTCTGAATATCCAAGGCTCTCCACTCTGGTCTAAAGAGTTTGCTGGAAATCCTTGACCAGCCTAGGAAAGAGAGATGGGAGAAAATATAATCAAGGGAAATGTCAGAGCCATTATTATCATATCAGTGGGTGGAGAGGCGAGGGATCATACAAAAGGAGCTATAGCTATTGGATGGACTAGAGAGGAAGATAAAATGTAAAAAGCAAAAGGCACATATTCTACCATGTATCAGGACAAAATGATTTTTGAAAAAATTTTATTTCTATTTAATGCAAAACATAAATCATAAGGGCATATGTTTGTTGAGTGACTGTTATGATGCAGGGACTAAATTAAGAACATTATGTACTTACCACCTTTAATCTTCACATTAGGTATGCAACAAGAATTTGATGGTCCTCATTTTATAGATGAGAAAACTGAGGCTCAGAGTGATTAGAAAATTTGCTCAGGAGCACATAGCTAGAAAGTGTCAGAGGCAGGAAATGGTATCTTTTTTTTTATATGCCATCAACAAAAATTAGTGAGGTTCAAGTCTGTAATATAATGTTAATCTGTACAACTCTGGAGCAATGCTAACAGTAAAGCTTGGAGAGATGGTAACTTGGTCCAGATCACACTGTGAGTAAATTGCAAAGCTGGGCTTGGAGCCAAGGTCATTTTAATTCCAAAACTTATGCTCTTTCCAACACATAGCATTCCACCGCCTACAAAGTCCTTTCTGTTATACTAAACAGCCTCTCTAGGGAAACAAATGACTATTTATCTGCTCAAGGTGCAGAATCATACTTCTGGCTTTAAGATAGATAACATAGGAGATATATCTTGAAGGTCTTTGTCTGTCCAAAGATTGACAGGCAAATCTCTGAGATGAAATTTAAAAGGGGGCTTCCATTTAGACATCTCACCTGCCCCAAAGCCCGGGGAAGCTCTCCAGCCCAAAAGAATCTATTGGGGTGGGATTCCAATCTGGAGCAATAGTATATGCTATGCCATTAACCACAGTGTTCTCTTTTAGAAACTTAAGCCTTGCTAGTTCTATTCGTAACTTGTACTCATTTATTCTCATTCCCTTGGACTGTGTGTAGGTATCTTACCCACTAGATTGAAAACTTCCTTAAGGCAAGGAGTGTCTCCAGCTAGTCCCTTGATACATGTTTATTGAGACCCTAGTATGTGCCCAGGCAGTGTTCTAAGTCCTGAAGACAAACTTGAGCAAGACAGACATGGGTTTCTGACCACACACTTTAGTGGAATACCAACAGACAGTGACATCAAGGTGGTGTGGCAAAGATGGCGGTGGGAAAGATCAACGCACATTCTGAGAGCTCACGTAATCCAGATGTAGAGATTGGGGGAAGATTCTTGAGGGAACATCTAAGAGGAGCCCAAAAAGATAGTCAGGGGTCAGTCATGGAAAGTCGGGGATTGTGGCGGTTGGTGAGGGCTCCAGCATGTTCGAAGGAGTGGAAAGGAGGGGTCGAATGCGGTGTTCCAATAATTGAAAGTTCCATTTGGAGGGAGCCCGAATGGTGTGGGGCTGGGGAGGGGTTGAAGAAGGGAAGCATTGGAAGCCAACTTGGTCCCCTCCCCAAGTCCTGGGTCTTGCATAGAGAAGGCTCAGGCATTTATTTGTCTGTTTCTTTAACGAAAGAGGTTTGTTTGTTTTTAAAGACTCGGGATTTGATGTCTACTTCTTGATTTTTTTTCCTAGCGCAGCTCTCAAATTGCTATTTTGATCCTTGGCCTGTAGGCCTCACTTCACCCCACCCCTTTCCCCTTTTGTAAACAGAGGTCTATTAATACTTTATTCACAGTGAAGTTGTTGGGACTAATTATCTGATGCCTGCAAAGCCATCTGAGACACTGGCTGAGAGATGTGCCCTAAAGTCTCATTGCTTCTCAAAAGCCCTGATTGCTTCCGGCACATTTCCCCTTCTGTTTTTGTGGGACTGCAGCAGCAATTTGTCCCAGTGCCTGTTTTCTCAGAGTCTGTTACTCACTCATCATCTGGCACCTGGGAGGAGCGCTGGCAGCTTTGGTACTCAGCCTGGTTCCTTCAGACACATCTCCCGCAGATGGGAGGAGGAACGCTCAGGACCTCGCTGTCGTGGGGACACAGCCCACGTGGAGACTCCTGTGGAAGAACAGCAGTGCCCTGCCTACTCCCCAACACCCGCTTGCCTGTCTTGTGTCAAGGTAATCAGCTCTTGCTTTCTCTTGCTCTTGGGACATTGCATTCTTAACACGCGTCAGAACAAATTAATGGTAACTTGCTTTCCCTACCGCCTTTCGGAGGAGAAATTGTTAGTAAATATTCAGCCCTTTCTCCTGATGCTGCATTCTCTAGAAAGACCGATAATGGAGAGTAGCAGTATCAGAGGTACAAAATGGCTCTCAGACTTTCAAGACACATGTCACTGGAACAGGGGAGCAGCAGTGCAGGAGGGAGGTGTGGCTCTGGGGGAGGGCCACTCATGAAGAAAGCCACTTTTTCTGCACCCAAGGCTCATCTCTGCTCCCTTCTGGCAGCTGGACCCAGAACTGTGCTGAGTCCCTCTCCTACAGCAATTCACCTTGAGTCACGCTGGGCTGTCCCTCTCCATTCCCATGGCTGCCTTTCCCAGGGGGTGGATGGCCAAGAACCGCCGCAGGCTAAGACCCCACATGTCCCAAGGGCTCGCTTTGTAAGTCCCGGGATGTTTAAAATCTCTGAGCTTTACTTCCCTCCTGTGTAAAAAGTGAGGATAAGAGCACTACACCTATAAAGGCAGTAGAAGAATTCTAACGTAATTGACTTAAAGGGTCTGTTCCATGCAGCAAATATTAGAGTCCTACACATTTAAGGTACTTAGTTTACTGAATGCTCTATGCACTATTTATTATTGATTATGACATATTGATGACAGGTACATGACCATGTACATTTTATAAAGAGCTATTGTGTACAATCCTGTTGATTTTATAAAAACTATTGTGTATTTTTCCTGTTGATTCACAAAAAGCCCTGTGAATTAGGTAAAGGGGGTATTATTATCTTACTGATCTTAAAGTTGAGGAATTTGAGGCTTGCACTTGTTTCTAAGTACTCTTGTACATTTGCCTTGTACACTTTAGTCTCTGATTAGTTCTAGCGCGTTAGTTCACCCCGGCACCCAGGAGGGACGTGTGCGGTCACCACGTGGGACTGCTGTGGCAGGGCAGACAAGGACGCAGAGGCCATGCATCTGTGCCAGGTGCAAGGAGAGGGCGAGGAGTCTCAGGCTAGCCTCGCTCACGATACCGCAAAACCGCTGAGCAGTTCCCTCTTGGGAATTCTCCAAGAAAGGCTCTGATTGTACTTGTCAGCTTCATCGAGTCCAGAAGATGAGAACACGCTCCTGTTCTTGAAACGATAGTATCCTGTCCTGCACGTTATCATTTGCAGTGTGGGGTTTCCATCAGCTGGAAGGACTCGTTTGTTCTCTGCATCAGTCCTCACTTTGGGAATCCTTTCCTCCAGGTGCTGACGGCCTCGGCCCTTCCCTTTATCCTCGCTCCTCGTGTTTCCCTTCCTCCTCACCCCCCTCCGCCATGCTCAGCAACTCAAAGGATTAATTTTTTTCTATTGCTCAGTATCAGTATGTTTACTTTCAGTGGGATTTCTTTTTTATCGTCATTGTGTTCCAGAGTCCGGGAAGAAAGAAAAAAAGACAAAGATGAAAACAAAAGATAAAACGCTATCCCTTCACTGTTGCGTTTTAAATACGATTATCAGGAGTCTGAGAACAACCCGTGTACTGGGGGCGGGTGCCGCGCCTGCCCGAGCTGAGTCGCGTCAGACTCCTACGACACTCCTCCAAGCGCAGCTTGGACAGCACCAAGCCTAAAATATATGTCAGTGTTTTGGTGCCCATGTGGGGAATAAAAGGAAATATGCCATTGCGGATGTCTGGTTTCTGGTTTCTCTTTCTGGATGGGTCTTTCTCTCACACCTCAGCAAGATCTAAAACCCCACGTTCGGTCCTTGAGTCATACTCTTGGCCTCGCGTCCATTAGCCATGGGAGCCCCATCAGCAAACCCGCCCCACAACAAAGAAGTGCATAGTAATCACAGTCATGAGTTGCTTGACGGCAGGGGTATGTTCAGAGAAATGTTTCCTTAGGTGACTTCGCCGCTGTGTGAGTATCATGGGGGGCACTTACACACACCCGGACGGCACAGCCTGCCACACACCTGGGCCGTGTGGCACAGCCGATCGCTCCTTGGCTACAACCCTTACAGCGTGCTACTGTAGTTATAGCACAATGGCAGGTATTTGTGTATATAAACATAGCTAAACATAAGAAAGATACGGTAAAAATACGCTATATAATTTTATGGGACCACCATTGTATATGCAGTCCGTTATTGACCCACGAACTGTTGTTATGTTCATTATGTGGAGCATGACTGTATTTGAGTGTCTATCACTTTACATAAATCATTTCATTTAATCCATGTAAGTAACTCTGTCAAATAGGTGATATTATCTCTTACCATCTAAATTTTAAAGAGGAGAAATGAGGCCTCAAAGAAATTAATTTGTGTGGGGTCGCATCAGTGGTGAATTTCTGAGCCAAGATCCAGCCAGGTCCGCCTGATTGCATGCAGTTTTTAGGTGACCACGCCTCTGATTGGATTATTGGTTTGGGGTAATGTTAAATAGAGCAGCCCCTTTCTTATCCTCAGAAATCTAGGGGACCCTCCCCAGTCCTGTCTTGACGTATTTTTCATGGATGCAGTTGATCTCCGGATGCCCCACTGGTGTAGGGTGTCCACGGCACTTTCTGCTGCCAGACCCGCCTGTGAGGCAGACCCATCTGCAAGCCTGCGTGCTCTTCCCCGGGACCCCACAGCCAGTGTCCCTGGGCTGAAATGGTACCTGCCACTCCATGTATACCACTCCTGCTCTGCACTCAGGAAGTCCATCCAGGGAGCATGCCAGAAAGAACTGGATCGGGATCCCCAGAGGATGGACGGCTCGCCGTAGTGAAAGAGTTGGCAAGCGAGGCAGCAGGGGCAGCGCGAGGGCATCTGGGCCAGAGAGACCCTGGTGTGAGCCCCAGCCCACGCCCCTCCTGCTGCGTGGTTTCAGGGAGAGGACCCGGCTTCCCGCTCCATGGTGAGAGTTAACGGCATCTCTGGGAGACACGCTCGGCCCCAGTCTCTCCATTTTCCCCGCTCCTCCTCCTCCCTATACCAGCAAACACTTCACGCTCTGCAAATTATGTGAGGATGACAGCTAATACTTATTGAATGCATCCTACGCCTAGGAATGTTTCTAAGCATTTTGAATACATTATCTCATTTAATCCAGAGGATGGATTTTTAAAGGAAAGATCTTATTATTAACTCGATTTTACAGAAAATGGAGATAGTAAGTGTTCCCCACCCCCCCCACACAAAAGTGACAAGTATGTGAGGTAATGCATATATGTTCATGAGCTTGATTCAGCCAATCCACAATGTACACAAATATCAAAACATCATGTTGTATACCAAAAATATATACAAATTTTGTCAACTAAAAATAAATAATAATTTTTTTTAAAAAAAAAGGGAAAAAGATTGAGGCAAAAGTCACTTTGCCTCATGTCTAGCAGCCGGAGCCATCCTATCCCAAGGCAGAATAGGAAAAATGGTGCAGGGATGAAACATCTCAACTCTGGGAGGCCGGCAGAGGCTGGCAGGAGTGAGTCGGTCCAGCGACTGGGGACCGAGAGAGCCCCTGCTCCTACCACCGAATTCCATGGAGCCACCACTCAGCCAGGAGCACACTCGGAATGTCCCATTGAGGGGGAAAGACAATTCAAACAGGAGACCAGAGAATTTATTCTCTTCCTCCCTCCTGCCCTTCTGTCCCCTCCCTCTCTTCCTCCATCGTCTGTTTCTTCTAACCAGTGTGATTGTGCATCTTCCATGTGCTGTTCTCCTAAACATTGAGGATAGGACAGTGAGCAAAAATGGTGAGAGCCCAGCCACCCAGAGGGCGTCAACTGGGAGACAGGACTAGCATAACGAGGCTTCCCAACAGGGAGAGGCTGACCTGGACCATGCTGCAGAGGAGCAGAGGCTGTGGTTCTGTCTAATATGCAGCCACAAGACATGTTTCAAACTAGTAAGGAAGACTGGAAAGACAGGGCAGGACAGACTCTCCTGCCTTTGAAGGTCGGGAAAGCTACAGGAAGAGTCAATCAGATAGAGGCCCAGGGGGGACACTTTCGGGATAGAAAAGGAAGTTTCTTTCTCCTTCAGAGAAGCAAGCAGTGGGCACATTTAAATGTTAGCTAGCTCCAGGCCTAGGTCCCACGCCCAGAGGCTTTCTGGGCATTGAGCAATGGCTCCAGTCTGAATCTCAGGTGCCGCATCTCAGCACTTGTTTTGGTACCCAAAGCAAGGTCGATGGACAAAAGAACTGAGCCTATAAGCCGATGGAACTGGGCAGCCAGGTCACCTGGCTCTAACCTTCAGAGATGCTAGGATAGAAATTATTGTTCCAGAAAGTCCCCTGCCTCTGTGCTCTATCTTCTGTTTCTCCTCTTTCCTTCTTAGTATGTTTCAGAAAAGACTATGTACTGGGGCGCCAAGGAAGAAAGTAAGTCTTTCTACTCTTAGATCAGGTGAGCTCGGAGAGCAGTGTCTTCATTCCAGACGTGGTCATGGCAACTGAAATCTGGGCTAGAGCCATCAGCTCAGCCTGAAATTCCAGTCAACTGGACTCCCCCATCCACTCCCTCACACCCCCCATCCCATCGGCTGCAGATCCCAGGTGGCGGCTCCTGTGCGGCTGTCCTGTGCTGTGGGCGCTCTGGTCCAGCCCCCCAGCCTGGAGTCCCCCAGGAGGCCACCCCCAGCCTCAGCCCTGCCCGCACTCATCTGGGCTCAACGCTGCAGCCAGAGGGCGCTCTTCCAAATGTGAACCTGGTCGTCTCCTAGCTTAGGTTTCTGGCTCTACCTCCCCCGGACCTCTCTGGTGTGGCCTCTTACTGCCCCGACCCTCAGCCACGGGACCCAGCGTACTGACCATCTGCCTTCTTTGAGCCTGCTTCTGTTCTGGGCCTTTGCACACACTCTTTCCTCTTCCTGGAACTCTTTGCCCACCTCTCCCCCCAGGGAGATATAGGGTTCATGCTCATATTTTGAGGAGGTCTTTGCTCATCCACCTGTCATATAAAATCACCCCCTTAGTCCCAGGACTCCCCATCCCCTCTTCCTTGCTTTACTGCTGCTGTTCCATATATTATATATTCAGATTTATTTTTTTATTTGCTTGTCTGTCTTCCTTTTCATTAAAATCTAAGCTCTACGAAGGCAGAGACTTTATTATGTCCACTACTATATTCCCAGGCCAGAGAATAGTGCCTGAGACATAGAAGGTGCTAGTAAATACTCAGCAAATGAATAAACACAAAGACAGATCCTAGGGCATAAGGAGTTGATTGATGGCCTCTTTGTCTCATCTTATCTCTTACTGGTCCTTGTATTTTGGTTGTCTCATAAGCAAAATCAGTTTTACTTAATAACTAACGTTCTATTTTTTAAACTATGATTCTCATTTTTTAAAAAGAATTATGACTTCTTTGTTACTGCTCTCCTCTCAATTCTGCATCAAACATTGGGGGAATTAATGTGTTCCTAACGAATAGATTAAGGTTGTTGTGCTTAGATGGAAACACACGGGGTTTTCATCACATTAAGTGTTCCCACATCTCAGATCCGAGGACCCAGCTGGCTTTGAATGGCAGAGTTGTACAGGAAGAAATACGGTAATCTGGGCAGCCTAGCAGTGGTGAGAAGCATTGCATTTATAACCTCTCAGCTAGGTAAAAATCCCAGCTCAGCCAGTTGTGCACTGTGGGGCCTCGAGCAAACCACTAAGCCTCTCTGTGCTTCAGTCCCACTTCTAGAGTCTAGAGAAGGTGAATGGTGGGATTAATGATATAACCTCAGAAATTTGAACTGAGAATGCAATGGGTTAATTCCCCAAAAGTACTTAGAACTAGGCCAAACATATAAAAATGTTTATTTAAAAAAAAAAAAATGACACAACAGGGCACTTTGATTTCCTGCTCTGGGACCATGAGCAAGTCACTTCCTGTCACTGGGCCTCAATTTCCCTGTCGGTGAAATGGAGGAGGAGGTAGGAAAGGTTGAATAATTTCTGACTGTGGTTTTATCTCCTCTAACATTCAAAGTCTGAGGTGAGGTTGTCTCAGAGCCAGGAAGACAGATTTTGTGCTTCTGATTTAATTTAATTTTTAGTTTACTCCTGCCCAGGCCTTGAGGTTTCAGATGGATTATCCAGATTTCAAATCCAAAGCCTGCCAGGCCCTGCTGTTCCCTGCAGTTTCTTCTTGAAAAGCAGAGCGGATGCCCAGTAAGTATTCTGAGAAGGCCCTGAGGAGGACTGGGGCAGGCTGGGCAGGCTGGGCAGGCTGGGGCAGGTGGGGCAGGGTGCGTTCCGTTGGCTGTCAGGGCTCCTGGCATTGCTGGGGGCAGCCAGGAGGACATTGGACCACTAGAACTACAAATGTGAGAGAGGGCCAAGGGTGACAGACTGGCATGTGCCCCAGAAGGACTTTGCAAAAATCTTAGCCAGAAGTCCCCAGAGACCTAGCCCAGCAAATGCCCGGGATGGGGACTGGTGGCCCTGACCTCTGAGTGGCACAATGGAAGAGATGAACCAAATTATCATGTTCAGGAAAACCTCCTGCAGAAGCTGAATCATTGTAACGTCTGGTGGGCCTTCTTGTTCAAAGTGACAATGAATTAATTGACACTCTCTGATGTGGTGAAGAGAGATTGTACCTGCTCCTCACATGCCCATGGGCATACTGTCCTGTCCTCACTCACCCTTGACCACTGATTCCCCAAAGTGCTGAAAAGCGTGCCTGCCTGTGAAGCTTGCCCTGTAGAGCCAGTCTTTCCCACCCAGATAATTTGTGTGTTAGCTCCCTCCATCCCCTATTCACAGAAATAAAAGGATCTTTGTTATTCTATACTGACTGTGATGTGTGTGGCCTTCCAAAACTGGATGCCATTCAAATGGTAGGGCCCAGGGCCAGGAGGCTCTGCCAGGCTATCCTTGTCTTTGCCCCTGGTGCCAGCCACCAGCCTGCACGAGCTGAGGCAAGGGGACCCCAGGGAGAGGCTCTGGGACACAATGCTGTTTGTGGCTTGTCATGCCAGCAAGAGAATAGAGGAGCTGTGGGCTGAGCTGAGCCACCTGGAATTCTCAGCAACTGACTACCATAGAGTTTCTAATCTGAAGGTCAAGGAGCTTTGCCAATAATCAATAGATTTAATAGTCTTGACCTTGTATTTTCCAGAAGTTATCCCCAAGGTATACAGCTACATTGATCTCCTGAAAGAAAGAAAAGAAGGGAAACGTAAGGTAGGAAGGCAAGGAAAGAGAGAAAAAGGAAGGGATATGGCACCTGGCATAGAGTAGGCACTCAATGCGTGCTGTTGGATGGTGAAAGGATGAACGGCATACATCATAACAAGATTGTTACCGATGCTGGAATGGGAACAACGCAGCCTTGTTTGGGTAATAAGGAGACAACAGCCATATGTTGTAACAAAAGGAAAAAAGGACACTGAGAATTGGATACCTGGGTTCTCATCTCAGTTCTGCTCTGTCTGATGGTGTGAGCTCTGGGAAAAAATCACTGACTTCAAAGGAACTCAGGGTTCTTGTCTGTAATATTATGGAGTGAAACAAGACAATCTCCTAAATCCTGCTAATTCTACAAACTGTGTGTCTATCCCTCTACTGCACAAACACTCGCTGAGTGTTTAAATCTTCTAGACCCGGGAATAGAAAAGGGAAGAAGTTCAGTTGTTGAGAGTTACTCTGAGCCGGGTGGACCGAACATGGTAGCTCAGTGTGCTCTGATACAGTAGCATAAGGCTCCAGGAGCCCTGGGAGCAGAGAAACGCCCGGGCACCTACGAATGGAGGAGGCACACAACCCCGCCACGTGACCCAGGCTGGTGCGAGGCAGTACGATTCATGTTATTACAGAGGGATGTTCTATGAACCAATGACTTTGTTTCAAAGCACAGTAAGATGAGAATCCTCCCACAGGGCTACCGTTTCTCGGAGCATTGCCCTTTAATTTAAGAACACTCACTCATTTCTAAACACTTGGACTCCTATTCAGGACTAACCTTTTCTTGCACATTTTTAAAATTAGGTCATTGAGACAGAAATACAACTTACTGAGACAAAATTCTAAATGCTGTTTTCATGCCTGGTTTTGTCCACTTCACTTACCAAAAATCTTGACTTTAACAGTCAGGCAGGATGGTTGGTGCTCAGGAGGCAGCTCCTGTCAGGTACAAGGAGCTGGTTTTTAACGATTCAGGAATATTGCAAGCTGGTTAAATTGTTGATAACATAAAATTGGCCTGGTGGGAATATTTACCTCATAGAAATCTGCAAACACAACAAATCAGCTTGCTTTTGGAGAACTGGTTTACCAGACCACCACTGAGTAGGTACCGCATGGTTCAGGTACTACTTAAAAGAATTTACCTCGAGGAATTTTCACAACAAATGTTTGGAGAATTGGAGTAATGTGTGATAATATTACAGAATACCAATCATTCTCAAACTTTACATTTTTGCCATATTTGTATTTAACCTATATCATGATATTTACTATTTTTTAATTTAAAGCTATTCATGCTTTTATGTAAATACATTTATTTGTAAATAAATTTTTATTACAGCTATAAATGGGAAAAACACAGCACCTCTTCCTCTATAATAAATTGTAATGAATGAGTAATATTAAAATAATCCCTCCATATACCTACCACCTGAAGTCATTCTCACACACTGCCAGGGATATATACAATGCACAGTAAAGGTTACAAAATGAATTCTTAGGATAGTCTCCAGTGTCTATTCTCCAAGAAATAATGGTAGCAAAGTTTAAGGTACAATTACTATGAATGAGGCATCACTACATTACATATGCATTAATACAGGTACATTGGTTACATATATTAACTAGTTTAATCATTGTAAAAAATCCTAAGAGGAAGATATTGTTATATACCAATGTTACAGATAAGGAAACCGAAGCACAAAGAGTCTAAGTAACATGTCCAAGGTTAGTGGCAAAGCCAAGATAAAGCCCAGGGAATTGGTCCCTTGAGTTTGTGTTCCTCATCACTTACCCTTCACTGCTGTAATTGGCAATTTCTGTTGAAAGTAAAAATACATATAATTCTAGGATTTGTCCAGTAATCATAAATCTTGGAAGACCTTAGCAGCTATCTCATAGAAATAAAATCAATATAAATAAGAATACATATTTGTGATAAAGTTATTACAAGACTGAAATAATGTCTTTTGCAGCAACTTGGATGGAACTAGAGGCCAATATCCTAAGTGAAGTATCTCAGGAACGGAAAAACAAGTAACACATGTTCTCACTTATAAGGGGGAGCTAAAGGAAGGTTATATATAGTCATACAGAGTGGTGCAATGGACTTTGGAGGCTCAGAAGGGGGAATGGTGGGAGTAGGGTTAAGGATTAAAAATTACCTATTGGGTATGCTATACACTATTTGGTGATGGATACATTAAAAGCCCTGACTTCACCACTATACAATTCATCCACGTAACAAAAAAAAAAAGAAAAACAAAAACACTTGTACCTTCTAAATGTATTGAAATAAAAAAAAGTTGTTGCTGCCATGGTCAACTTTGGTAGCTAATAATAGTGACTGTCCACTAATAGGTGAATGGTAAAATAAATTAGGTTATACATTACACCATGGGATATTAAGCAGTCTTTAAATAGAATGGATTGAAACTATGCCAGATAACTTAAAGGGATTTCCATCAATATCATTGAAGAAGCAAAGGAAGTTGCAGACAGAAACGTACAAAATTCTGATTTCTACAAAATACATATTGAAAATATCCTTTCTCCTTCCAGCCATAAGGGTTATCAGCCTTAAAAGTGCCTTGCCATCTTATAAAATGTGACGTGATAGCTGATCAGTTTGTATGTTCTCACCACTGGAGAGTATGGCCATGATTTCATGTATTGGCTTGCCATTTGTATTCTGTGAATAAGCCTTCTAAAATTTTTATTCATTAGTCGCTTCTTTTTAATTTGCAAGAGTGTTATTTTGTTTTCTTTCTGTCCTTTCTTTCTTTCTTTTTTTAATGCGTGGCCTCTTCTTTGTAATTTTTTCCCCCACAAATCTCCTATTTGCCTTTTGGCTTTATTATAAAAGTTTTAATTTTTTTATGGTATAGCCAAATATGCCCATCTTTTTTATTTTACAGCTGCTTGTTTTTTATTTTATTTTATTTATTTTTTTCTAGTCTCAGGTAAAAAGTGGGGAGAGAGGGAAAACCAAATAGGCCCAAATAAAACCTTGGCTGGAAGGAGCCTCTTCCTAGCAAGACTCGGTAGCTCAAATAATTCCCAACGTGTGCTGCCCCCTGACCCGCCCTGCACAGCACCAGGCTAGAGCCGTTCCTATTTCGGCGTTGTGTTCCCCGCTTTTGTGTTTCACACTCCCCTTCCTGTCTTTTAACCTCCTATGTGGTCACTGGGAGGCCTTCTGCACAGGAGGGTAAGAAAAAAAGGTGCACTGGGAGCTGAGTTACATTATCATATGGATGGCACAGCGACTCCTTGTATTTTATTATCCTAATTAGATGGGTATTAGGTTATATCTAAAGCTTAAATCTTCATTATGTCCTATTACACTTGTGCACTTAAAAAAATCCAGCATATCTTTGAATCAAGGTAGATTCTTAACTTGGCTTTCTTGTTCTTATTTTGTCTGTTTCCATGATTCTTCCTTTTTCTTTCTTTCTTTCTTTTTTTTTTTTTTTTTTTTATTCAATGAGCTGGTCAAACCTATATTTAATTTAACTTTTCTCATGAAGATCTTCTCGGGCCTCATGTAGCAGTGGAAAGATGCCTGGTTCTCAGGCTCGCATCTGCTGATCCTAGCTCCATACACTCCCATGCAAACTTGCCTCCCTCCAGCCGTCCCCAGACACTCAATTGCCCAAGTTTAAACCTGTCCATTCACCTTTGACTCCTCTCCCACTCCCTGCCAGAGGTATATGCAATGCACAATGGAGGTTACCAAATGAATTCCCCAGCACAATTGAGGTATAAGTTCAAATGCAGTCTACTGGGACATCTGCTACAGCTGTCTCCTCCTCCCGATCTCATCTGCTCAGGGTCTCTTGGCCTCAGCCTCATCTTCTTTGGCCCAGGTGACCGACCATAATAATATCAGTGCCCAGCCCATTCTGCTAAAGCTGTCTTT
>VSMD01045529.1:0-103227 GCA_008750895.1 Mirza zaza
CCAGCCGCGGCGCGCCGAGTCGGGGCGGCAGGCACGAAAGTGCGCAAAGGCAGCCGGCAACGGAACCATCCCGCCAGCTGACGGGAGGTGTTAATGCCCTGCCTGGAGATTCGCCTTGGTTGAGAGGGTGTCTGTCCTTCATGTCGTCACTGGTTACAATTTTTAAGCTCTTCCTACATGCAGGGCGCTGTTTGGCACTTGCTCCCCACTTCCCCCTTCACAGGGAATTGGAACCCATAACAATCGCCAGGCATTGAGCGCTTGCTCCGTGCCAGGCATGGGGCTTTCCTTGCATATCACCTTTAAACTTCACGCCCTCCGTTTTACTGATGAAGAACTTGGGGTCTGGAAAATTTCAGTCACTGGTGCTCAGTCTCACATAGTGGGGAGTCAGATTGAACCCAGGCAGATGGGACTCTAAAGCCTGGGGTTGTAACCAGTGGTGTCCCATGCTGACTCTAACCAAGATAGCACCTGGAATTGGTCTCTGAAGGCCACTCCCTCCTACTGAGTGCCTACATATCTCCTCTACTCCAGGGAAGACTCGGGAGTTTGCAGATGACTGACCTCTTTTCTCTTCTCTCAGAAAAACCTCACTCAATGTCATCGGTGGAAGGCTCCAGACACGCACCCCATCTAGCCTACTGGGCAGAGCAGCAGAACAGGGTTGGAAGGGCCCAGGGAGACTGGGGGTTTCCGTGGGGTAGAGGATAGGCAAGTTGGGAATTGCAAGGAGTGAAAAGATGGAGCGGATTGCAGGGTGGAGGGGCAGGTGGGCTGGTTGGGTGTCTCAGGGCTGCAGGGAGCAAGCAGGTGGGGCATGTCAGCTGTGGGCAGAGATGGGATCTGTTGAGCCTCTTGCTGCTTTTCTAGCTGCCGCTGCCCCTGAGGGAGCTCATGAAGAATGAAGCTCTGGAAATTCTCAACAAAACCCTCCGGAGTGAGTCCCCCCAACCTTCCACAAAAGATCCTGGAGGATTTTGCAGGGCTTGAGCCCGTCGGGTTGGGGTTTCAGGATGTGTATGTCCTATCAAACCCCCATAGCACCCACAAATATTCCAAGGGCCCAAAAGAGTTAAAAGTTGAGGGATCCACACAGGAAGACCCAGTGGGGAGGGCACTGAGTAACAGTCAGAGGCCTGGGATCTAGCCTTAGTGCAGCCCCCTTCTAGCTGACGGGGCTTTTCTGAGGCTGTTTCCCCACTTGCCCAATGGCATGGCAGTCTTAGTATGACCTTGGTTCCCTCTCAGTGGGTGGGGGAGCTGTGAGGAGCCTTTGGACAGTGGATTATTTGGGTAAACTTCTGCTTATGATATGAAGGTCCAGCAGGGGCCAGCTGATGGCTTAGAGTGGGTGGTCCAGAAGGGGTCCAAAAATCTGCTCCCTGCCACTGCCTGCAACATCTTCTCTAACCTTGCCCTCATCCACCCTCCACCTTAATACCCCAGCACCTTAGAGACCAAAGTTGCCCAGACTAATACAGATCCGAGCACCCTGCGTTGCTGCCACCCCAAATCACCTGCAGTTCCTCAAATCACACATGTTGGCGCCCGCTGTTGGGGAGGCTTGTGGATGCCCACTGCCCTGAGCTGAGCGTAGCCCTTCTCCTAGGCTACCGGTCAGGAATTGGCAGGGAACATTTCCTGACCAAGGAGCTGCAGCGATACATCGAAGGGATCAAGAAGCGCCAGGACACGGGACAGAACATCTGAAACTAAGAACACCACCTCGGTCTCTCAGCAGCAGCCCGACTCCAGCGCCGTGCCCTGCCCGGCCCCGAGACCCAAGCCCGACCCTGTCCGCGTGGAATTCTAGCCCTAGATAAATAAAAGAGTCTGTGCACGGTCCTTGAATCAGTGCAAGGCAACCCGCGTGAGGCGGACGCACGTGGCCCCGCCCTTTCCCATGACCTTCATTCGGTCACCGCAGTGACCTTGAGCTTTCTCCGTGCGGGCCTATAGGCCCTACCTTCCAGGGACTTGCAATCCAGAGCTTCTTGAATGTTTTAAGTCTGCTTCTCCCACCCCGGGCTCCGCAGGCTGGTGAGAACATTGGGCCTACGGCTCAGGCGCCACGCTGGTGCTACCTTGGGGAAGGGGAAGAGAGAAAGGGGGAGCGCCTCCGCCCCGAGCGAGGCCATCTAGGCCCCGCCCCTCAGGTTTGGGCCGATAGTCCAGCCTCTCCGCCTGCCCCGCCCTCTTCATTTTCATAAGTATGTAGCCTCCCGGCTCCGCAGCTGCGGCCACTGAGCGACCTCGCCCACTCTCCTGGCGCAGCGCACCCTCCCCACAACTCCCGCTCTATTTCCCGGCGCCCCCCTTCTCTGGCTCCGCCCCCTCAGCGGCTGCGTACGCTTGTGCGCCGCCGGGGCTCCGCGGCTGCGGGGCGGGACCTTTGCGAAGGTCCGCCCGCTGGTGTTGCCGGCTCCGCCCCTACTCCTCCGGGCACGCAGGCGCTGCCCGCCCCACTTGTTTGATTAGCATAGGGGCCCGGGGCCCGCCCCCTGCTTTGCATGCGCACCGCCGGCCCCGCCCCCGCTGTCAGCTGGAGGAAGCGGAGTAGGAAGCGGCCGCGATGTCCTTTTGTGTCCTACAAGCAGCCAGCGGCGCCGCCGAGTGAGGGGACGCGGCGCGGTGGGGCGGCGCAGCCCGAGGAGGCGGCGGAGGAGGGGCCGCCCGGGGACCCCAGCTCACACCGGCACTCCCGGCCGCTCGGCCCTCATGCCTGCCCGCCCGCCCTGCCGGAGCCCCAGGTCTGGGGGCGGAGGGGAGCGCCGCTGCGGGGGCCATGTGCGAGCGCGGCCGGGAGGCGGGCGAGGGGCGGGCTCCAGGCGGGGTCCGGCTCTGGGGCCTGTCCGGGTCACGGTCGGGACCCGGTCGAGGGCCAGACGGGGTCAGGGTCCAGGCGGGATCGGCGTCCAGGTCCTGGTGGGCCGGCCTGGTTCAGGGTCTGGCTCTGGCTGCGGGTCCTGGCCTGGGTCGGGCTTGAGCCTGGGGTCGAACCCTGGGGCAAGAGGGTTCAATCCAGCACTGAGCACGCCGAAGTCCCAGGGGCGGGCCAGGGTGGGAGATGGGGAAGGTTCTCTGTCGGGGAAGGGGCCTTGAAGACCACTTGGGGGCGCTCGAAGGGGCCTTGGGCCACCCTCCTCTCTGGGTCAAAGGTCATCGCACCGGCAGGGGAGAACTTCCTCCTCCTTGGTTCTCCCCATTTACTTCCTGATAACCTGATAGAGGTCCCCTGCGGGCCGGGGACTTGGAGGGGGGAGGCGTAGCAACTTTAGGCAACTTCCCATAGGTGTGCGCAGGTTGGGGGGCGGGGCGCCCCGGGAGGTGGAGGACTCTGCGGCAGCCAGAGTGTAAGAGTGACCGTGCAGGCAGGGGTGCCAGGAGGTGGAGCCGCGGCCACCGGTGCAGCTGGGATTGGGCATGCTGGGGCAGGAGGGGGGCGGTGTGTCAGGTGTGAAAAGCTCTGAAGGTGTTTTCACTAGTCTGTGCCTGTGTGTGTGAACATGGGATTTGGTGAGAGTGAGAGTTTGAGTGTGTGATTATGAGCCTTGAGTGTGAGTTTATGTTGTGTGCGCTTCAGGAGGCGTGTGTGAGGATAAGAGTGAGCAGGAGTGCGGACTGGGGTTTCAGAAAGGCCGTGTGTGAGTGTGAAAGTCCCAAGCATGTATGGACACGTGGGGACACCTGAGCACCCAGGTGAGTGGAGTATGTGAACACCTGTGTGAGGACATCAGCTGCCTTTGGGTCTGTGTACTTCAGTGTGCTCACTTGAATGGAGAATACCCAGATGAGGGGAGATTACTAAGGTTCCCCCCCAACATCTGGAGAAAATTGGGAGGTAGCCTGCTCTGGCTGGGGATTCCAGCTGGGGTTGATGGTTGCCTGGGTACTAAGGTTCCCCTGTTCCCCCACCTGGGTGGGAGTAGGGGCTTTCCAAGCCTCCCTAGGTTCCCAAGTGGGAGACCTGCTGTCAGTTACTGGTCTTTGGAGGCTCTGGAGACTCTGTTCCCATGGCAACAGCTGGGAGGGCCCTCTTCATGGGCAACCTTTCCTTGGACTCTGTCCCCTATTCCACCCCCTTGCAGAGTCTGGAAGCCTGGCCCCAGGCCCGGGGTTGGGCAACCCATGTGGCAGGGTGTCTCCCCATCCCCCATCTTGGTGCCTTCCTGCAAACTGACAGGTCTCTCCCTGCAGGTGACCAGCGCCATGTCCAGCCAGGTGGTGGGCATTGAGCCTCTTTACATCAAAGCAGAGCCAGCCAGCCCTGACAGTCCAAAGGGTTCCTCGGAGACAGAGACTGAGCCTTCTGTGGCACTGGCGCCTGGTCCAGCTCCCACTCGCTGCCACCCAGGCCATAAGGAGGAGGAGGATGGGGAAGGGGCTGGGCCTGGCGAGCAGGGTGGTGGGAAGCTGGTGCTCAGCTCCCTGCCCAAACGCCTCTGCCTGGTCTGTGGGGATGTGGCCTCTGGCTACCACTATGGTGTGGCATCCTGTGAGGCCTGCAAAGCCTTCTTCAAGAGGACCATCCAGGGTGAGCCCCCACCCTACTCCTGTGCCCTTTTGCCTTTGCCCTGTACCCTCTGGGCCTGGCACCAACCCAGTGGGTACACTGCTGCGTGCCAGTTGGCCCCCGGACTGCTGTGGCACTGCTTGAGGTTGGCAATCTGATGTTCCCAGGCCCTTCTACCTCCTAGAAACACTCTGTTCCTTAAAAGTTAGATAAAACCACCAGGATGTGTTGGTGGATTGGAGTGGGATGTGAGAGCGGACTCAGGATGCCACCTGGGTTTCTGGGTACTGCAGGCCCAGCACCTTCTACAAGTGGCTCTGAAAAATTCCAAGGCAACCTCTGCCTGTTCCTAAACCTTGTTCTTACTCCTGGCAGTTGCTGACCTTCCCCCAGCATAGAACATGCCCTCTTTTCCTCAATTTCCCCAAAGCTGCACCAACACAAGGCAGCTTTCTGTGGATATCTGATAGGGGTATCTCAAATTTTAGCACCCATCTCTGCTCTTAACAGTCACCAATTTTTTTTTTTGTCACTCAGGAAAGCGTATCAAAGTTGAGGGGAGTGATCAAGATACTCATATAAGTGTTACTTGGGATGGGCCTATTATTTATGTTTTTACGTAAACATCAGCTACTTTTGGGCTATAACACATAATTTAAAAATATTTTTCTTGAGTGCTTCCCTTGCGCCCTTTTATGTTCTTAGCTTCCCAACAGCTATCCTATAAGTTGTCATCAGTCGTATCATAACTGAGGCTCAGACAGGTTTTCGAAACTTTGTTCAAATCTCACAGGTAGAAAATGGCAGCACCAGGCTTTGAACTTGGGTCATTTTAGATCCAGAGCTGAGCTCTTAAACACCAGACTGCTGCCTCTGGTCATTACTAATAACTGAACTTCGGACAGATGCTTCATGACTGATTGTGCCATTCCAGCGAGTTCGGACTTGGCTGAAACCCACTGGTCTAAAAACCATGTTCCCTTCTGGCTCTGAAAACCAGTGAGCCAGCAGAGCCAGGCGGAGGTGTCCCCTGCCCACCCTGGAGCCTGTCATTGTATGTCGATTGCTGACAAATATTTATTGAGTGCTAGCTATAAACAGTAATTGTTTATGGAGCATTTCAATGTGATGAACCAGGGTAAACATTTGCCAATATTATTATCCCCTGACAATATGGATGTGATTTTTCTTTTTTTTTTTTTTTTGAGACAGAGTCTCACTTTATTGCCCAGGCTAGAGTGAGTGCCGTGGCGTCAGCCTAGCTCACAGCAACCTCAAACTCCTGGGCTCAAGCAATCCTGCTGCCTCAGCCTCCCAAGTAGCTGGGACTACAGGCATGCGCCACCATGCCCGGCTAATTTTTTCTATATATATCAGTTGGCCAATTAATTTCTTTCTATTTATAGTAGAGATGGGGTCTCGCTCTTGCTCAGGCTGGTCTCGAACTCCTGAGCTCAAACGATCCGCCCACCTCGGCCTCCCAGAGAGCTAGGATTACAGGCGTGAGCCACCGCGCCCGGCCTGGATGTGATTTTTTTTTTATCATCCCAGTTTTGCCGCTGGGAACACAGAGTCCAAGAGGTTAGTTACGGGACTTGCCCAAGGTCCTAAGGTTGGTAAGTGGTAGCTAGAGCCCTTGCTGCCTCACACGCCTGTGCCTCGATGCCCTGGCCAGTGTTCCAGGCCTTGGGGACGTAGCTGGGACTGAGGTAGAGCTGTCCTCAAGCAGTTTACATCCTAGCAAAGTGGAGACTGAGGAAATAATGAATTGCGCACAGTTGTCCAATTACAGCTGTGGTATGTGCCAAGGGAGCAGGCTGGGGCTGGGGCTCCCGAGGGAGGGCTTCCCTGAGGAAGCGTCTTGAGCTGAGTGCACAAGCCTGTGTAGGGCACAGGAGAAAGTGTTGAAGGCCTGTTGTTGGTTCTTTCATTTGGTTCTTGTGGGACCCTGTGAGGCTGGGAGGGCCACCAGTGCCTGCTATGTGCCAGGCCCTGCTACTGGTGCCGGGGACAGTCCTGGCCCTGGTGGAGCTGCTACTAAAGTGGGAGAGACAATAAACTAGATAAAGAAGTACATCTGTAGCATCTTTGACGGTGCTGAAAGCTTAAGAGAAAACATAAAGCAGGCCTTAGAGGCCAGGAGGAATGTGCAGAGGGATTTGGCCTCCCTGAGGTGACTATGAGCCCTGTGGACGTCAGGGCCAGAGCTCTAGGCAGGAGCAGCGTGCTCTGGGGCAAGGCCTGCTTAATGCTGGGTCGTGGTGGCTCACACCTGTAATCCTAGCACTGTGGAAGGCTGAGGTGGGAGGATCACTTGAGGTTAGGAGTTCCAGACCTGCCTGAGCAATAGTGAGACCTCAGCTCTACTAAAAATAGAAAAAATTACCTGGGTGTGGTGGCTCACACCTGTAGTCCCAGCTACTCAGGAGGCTGAGGCGGCAGGATTGCTTGAGCCCAGGAGTTTGAGGTTGCTGTGAGCTAGGCTGATGCCACAGCACTGTAGCCCAGGCAACAGAGTGAGACTCTGTCTCAAAAAAAAAAAAAAAAAAAAAAGGCCTGGTTGAGGAGTGTGGAGGCCAGAGAGGGTGCAGAGGTCAGAAAGGTGGCGGCGCAGGTGTGCAGGCCTTGTGGGCAGTGGGTTTGTGTTGGCTTGTACTGTGAGAAGGGAGATCACTGGAGGGTTTGTTTTGAGCACAAGACGTACAGTATCTGAAGTAGGTTTTTTTTTTTCCAGAACAAAGTTAGTATTTATGACGTAGGTTTAATAGGACCCTGCTGTGTTGGGAATAGGGGACAGAGACAGCAGGAGGCCAGTAAGGGGTGAGGTGACAGTGACTCAGGTCAAGGGTGGTGTCAGTTGCAGGGGTAGGCGTTGGATTCTGGACACAGGAAGAGGTAAAGCCCTTCAGAATTTGTGGGTGGGTTGGTATGAGAGGAAGCAGAGATACTGCCCAGGTGTCTGCTTGAGCAACTGCACGGTGGAGTCCATTTAGGACATGCTAGGTTTAAGCTGCCTGCTAGACATGCTGGGTGTTGAGGCTGCTGGATATGCAGAGTCTAGAGTTCAGGCCAGAGGTGCGGACTTGAGAGCCCCGTGACCGGGTCAGATTGCCTGGGCGTGAGTGGAAATGAAGTACACAGGCAGCCCTGGAGTTCTTCAAGGGACGAGCTCAGGGAGATGCACAGAAACCACAAAGTGGCCAGTGAGGTGGGGGGAAACCAGGTGTGTGTGGTGTCTTAGAAGCAAAAGAAGAAAGTGTTGGCCAGGTGCGGTGGCTCACACCTGTCATACTAGCACTCTGGAAGTTCGAGGTGGGAGGATCACTCAAGGTCAGGCGTTCAAAACCAGCCTGAGCAAGAGCGAGACCCCGTCTCTACTGTAAATAGAAAGAAATTAATTGGCCAACTAAAAATATATAGAAAAAATTAGCCGGGCATAGTGGTGGCTGCCTGTAGTCCCAGCTACTCGGGAGGCTGAGGCAGGAGGATCGCTTGAGCCCAGGAGTTTGAGGTTGCTGTGAGCTAGGCTGACACCATGGCCATCTAGCCCAGGCAACAGAGTGAGACTCTGTCTCAGAAAAAAAGAAGAAAGTGTTTAAGTGTTTCTAGGAGTGGGAAGCGATCAGTGGTGTTAGATGCTCCTTTTAGGACAAGATGAGGACCAAGAATTGAATATTGGATTTAGCAACGTAGAAGTCATTGTGGCCCTTGATGAGATCAGAAGAGGGCAGTGTGGCCCAGAGACCTGGCTTGACTAGAGGCTTGGGGCAGAGGTGCAGCCTGACTGACTGCCTGGTCCCAGCCCCTCCCTTGTCCAGACAGGGCCCCCGCCCAGCAGCCTTTCCCCTCCCTGCCTGCTCATGGCATCCTGCTCTCCCTTTCCTCCCCATACCCCCAGACCTGTGCTTGCCCTGGGCCAGTCAGGGCTTTCCTGTCAGCTGGGCCCCCTCCGGGCCCTAGGAGGCCGCCACTGGAGCCCTGCCTCTTCCTGGCAGGGAGCATCGAGTACAGCTGTCCGGCCTCCAACGAGTGTGAGATCACCAAGCGGAGACGCAAGGCCTGCCAGGCCTGCCGCTTCACCAAGTGCCTGCGGGTGGGCATGCTCAAGGAGGGTGAGCGCTGGGCAGGGGCCTGGGCGAGGGCTGGGGGAGCATGGGGCCGGGCGGGGGCAAGGCCTGGGAAGTCCTGGTGAAGGAACTGGGGAGAGTGGCTCAGCTCACTCCCAGCACCATGGACACAGTCCTGTCCTACAATTCAAGGGGTGCGCCTGGACCGTGTCCGGGGTGGGCGGCAGAAGTACAAGCGACGGCCAGAGGTGGACCCGCTGCCCTTCCCAAGCCCCTTCCCTGCTGGCCCCCTGGCAGTAGCTGGAGGCCCCCGGAAGACAGGTGAGCATGGGAGGTTCCTACAGTTCTGGGGCTGGGGTGGGGCTAGGACATGGGAGGCCTGTCTGTGGCATTGTTTGCCCAGTAGTCATCTTGAGCACTGGGGACCCAGATTTCCTCTTCATCTTATTCATTTCCCCAAGAAATGTGAAAGTGCCTTTTTTTTTGCATCAGACACCAAGTAGTACAACTGGGAACTGGAAAAGGTTTTCTAACACTCAGAGCCTGTCCACAAATAGACTGGCGTTCCCTGGGAGATAGTGAATGCTCTTCCCTGCAGAGAGGTGCCTGCCTGACAGGCCAGTGGCTATTGAGGAAAGCCACAGGGGACTGTGGGAAGATGCGTGGCCCCTGAGGCCTTATGGATTGGAGTGCTCCTGACTCTAGTCCTCCAACTGTCGCTGCAGCCCCGGTGAATGCACTGGTGTCTCACCTGCTAGTGGTTGAACCTGAAAAGCTATATGCCATGCCCGACCCGGCGGGCCCTGATGGACACCTCCCAGCTGTGGCTACCCTCTGTGACCTCTTTGACCGAGAGATCGTGGTCACTATCAGCTGGGCCAAGAGCATCCCAGGTAAAGGGCCCAGGTGACATCGGGATTCTCTGAGTGGGCCAGGCTATGCCTGGCTCTGGTGCACTTGCTCAGCCAGGCCTGCTCCCCACTGCCCTCTAGGCTTCTCATCACTGTCGCTGTCTGACCAGATGTCAGTACTGCAGAGCGTATGGATGGAGGTACTGGTGCTGGGTGTGGCCCAGCGTTCACTACCACTGCAGGATGAGCTGGCTTTTGCTGAGGACCTGGTCCTGGATGAAGAGGGGGCACGGGCAGCTGGCTTGGGGGAACTGGGGGCTGCCCTGCTGCAACTGGTGCGGCGACTGCAGGCACTACGGCTGGAACGAGAGGAGTATGTCCTGCTGAAGGCCCTGGCCCTTGCCAATTCAGGTGAGTCTGGGGCAGGCACTGAAAGGTCTCTCCATGAGGCCTTCTAGTTTTTAATTCTGTGATGGTGGCATAGTCCCATTTTGCAGATAAGGAAAACTGAGGCTTAGGGAAGAACAATGACTTGCTGAAAATCAAAAAGCAAGCCAAGGGCAGGCCCTCCACTGCATGGCATTTTGAGCCCTAGTGCCATGCTCACATGGAAAGGTAAATAGTTTAGGGGGAGGGAGAGTAGGGAGAGTAAGAGGTGGCACAGTTGAGGGAGAAAGGGGGGGGCCCTGGCTCATGAGTAGAAAATGGGTGGTGCCCTTTAGTCTGCCTATCAGCAGATCTGTGTCTGACATGCCCTTAGGCCCCACGTGGCAGCGTCCAAGCTAGGTGTAGGTTCTGCCCTTTCCAGCGATGGCCCAGGTCAATAGTTCCCCTCTTTCTCCTTGCAGACTCTGTGCACATCGAAGATGCCGAGGCTGTGGAGCAGCTGCGAGAAGCCCTGCACGAGGCCCTGCTGGAGTATGAAGCCGGCCGGGCCGGCCCTGGAGGGGGTGCTGAGCGGCGGCGGGCAGGAAGGCTGCTGCTCACACTACCCCTCCTCCGCCAGACAGCGGGCAAAGTGTTGGCCCATTTCTATGGGGTGAAGCTGGAGGGCAAGGTGCCCATGCACAAGCTGTTCTTGGAGATGCTTGAGGCCATGATGGACTGAGGCAGGGGTGGGACTGGTGGGGGTGCTATAGGACCTGCCAAGCATGCAGTCAGCCCCAAGGGGGCAGAGCTAGGGTCTGGGCAGTGCCACAGCCTGCTGGCAGGGCCAGGGCAATGCCATCAGTTCCTGGGAGCAGGCCCCACGCCCTCCCCTCTTAAGGGGTGTCAGAAGCTGGGAAGGTATATGCTCAAGCTCTGGGCACAGTGCTGCCCCTTGCAAGCCATAATGTTCCCCCAGAGTGTAGGGGGCCTTGCGGAAGCCATAGGGGGCTGCAGGGGATGTGTGGGAGGCAGAAGCCTGAACTCAGGGAGGGAAGGGGATGGAGGCTAGAGTCTCCCAGTGGGTGATGCTTTTGCTGCTGCTTAATCCTACCCCCTCTCTAGAGCAGAGGGGGACTTGGAGAGCAAAGGCCCCTGCCCCTTTCGCTCCTCTCAATCATTTGCATTGGGCATTAGTGCCCCCCCTTGAAGCAATAACTCCAAGCAGGCTCCAGCCCCTGGACCCCTGGGGTGGCCAGGGCCCCCCATCAGCTCCCACCCAGCCTCCTCAGGGGGTAGGGAGAGCACTGCCTCTATGCCCTGCACAGCAATAACACTATATTTATTTTTGGGTTTGGCCAGGGAGGCGCAGGGACATGGGGCAAGCCAGGGCCCAGAGCCCTTGGCTGTACAGAGACTCTATTTTAATGTACATTTGCTGCAAAGAGAAACCGCTTTTGGTTTTGAACCTTTAATGAGAAAAAAATATATACTATCAAGCTCAAGAACACTGTGTGTTCAGTTTGTTGTGGGGACAAAGGCTGGTGATATACATGAAAGAAGTATTAACAAGACATACATCAACAAAGATACACACAGTCACGAAATGGAAAACTGGTGCCCGGCATGATCAACTAACTCTCCGTTTCCTCATCACTCAACAGCATGTTGGGGATCCCACGGCTGATGGGAAACAGACGTCCAGACTCCGGGCACTGCAGGGTGCCCTCCAGCACATCCACCTGAGGGCGGGAAGGGACAGAGCTGAGCACTGGCAGCCTCAGTGTGGGAGGCAGGTGGCCGGGTAGGGAAGTGACAGGCCGGTTCTCACCTCCAGCAGGACGTGGTGCATCTTCCTCAGAAAGTTCTCATCATGCTCATATCCCTGAACCGGCTCTTTGGGCACCTCGACCAGGTGCAACTGTGGATGGGCAAGAAACCTAAATCATCCCTGACGCTCTGCCTCAGGCCGGGCTCCGGGGCACCGCACTAGAAGCTGCGGTGAGCCCGCCCCCCTTCCCAGGGCATGCACGGGTCGGGGGAGGGTCCTCACGGTGTCGGCCGCCTCCAGGAGCGCCGCCCACTCCACCTTGGGTATCATACGCGCCACGAACTCGGGGTTGAACTCCACGGGGTTGATGCGGACCTCGGTGGCCTGCGGGCGGAAGGGCGTAGTTAGCGGGGACCGGACCCCAGTTCCCCTACCCCACCCAGGAGAGGGGAGAGACCGTCCCGGCCGTTACCTGGAGGCGCAGGGGGAAGCCACGGGGCCCCACCCCCCGCACATGCGAGCTCAGCAGATTGTGAGTGAGCAGCTTCATGTCGCCAAACGCGCTTCCGCCAGGCCGGAAGCGGAAAGAGGCCGCCTCTCTGCTACGCGTCACTTCCGGGGCTGCTCCACTCACTATGCTATTGGATGGCTGGGGGACCGGAAGTGGCGAACTTGCTGGATCTTCGAGCGCTGGCAGGAGCCACGGGAGGCGGGGGAAGACCCGAGGGTTCACGCGCTGCTGCCGGAAGCGTCTAGGCGGGGGCTGCGCCGGCGCACGCCTCCTGGATGTGGCTCGGACCCCGCTCGCCGCACGTCGTGCTTAAAGTGCGAGTGAGATGTGAGGCAGCCGCAACGCGGGGCCTGACGGGACGCAAAGTAGACACGTCTCACCCGTCACCGGCCCCGGCGCCACCGCCCAACGCCGCTCCTTTCAGTTGAGCAGCACCGCCCCCTCTGTAAAGTAGGCCCGGCAAAACCGCCGCACCTCCTGCCCGTACGCAGATTACTGCCCCGCCTTCAACGTAACATTTGCTTCCTGGGCGCCCGGGAGCGCCGTGGGCGCGCGGCCTCCAGTTCCCTCCGCGTGGAGGCTGCTGGCCGGCGCAGGCCCCGCCTTTCGCTCGACGGCGCGGTGGCGCCTGGAGCCAGGCTCCGCCTCCTGCGGCGGCCCGGGCTAGGGGGCGGGATGGTTGCGGTCGCTCGGAGCGTGGCGGGGCTGTGGGTCCTGAGACGCCGAGCTGGCTATTTATTCGCTGGTACGGGCGCCGAGTCTGTGGCAGCGACAGCAGCACCGGCAGCAGCAACACGACAGCCGAAAGGAGCAGGAGGGTGGGGGCCTGGCAGGGCCCAGAGTTTCAGCAGCGCCGCCGCAGCCATGGCCCCACTCAAGGTGACCGCTGCCCCTCCTACCCCGCTCCGACCTCCTCCACTCCTTCAGTCTTTTCAAGGCCGCCCCCTGTCCCGCTTGTCTTGGGGGTGTCGCCCTTTTTCCTGGCTTCTGGGCGCCTCCCGCCGCCCTAGAGACCCCTGTCCCACTCATCCCCTCGGCACCGTTCTCTCCAGTCGTAGGGGCCTTGGGCTCTCCCCTTGAGTCCTTTCACATTGGCCCTGTGACACTCTGTGACAGGTCTCCACCGTTTTCAGGCGATTGAATACCATGGTCTTCCTCACTTTCTGGAACTATCTCCTTTGCCCCAGTGCCCCTTTCAACTGCCCCTCCCCCGCCTTTGTGATAGTACTGGGGCATCACGTCACCCCAACTTCTGAAAGGGTTGTTGTCCCTTAGTGCCCCAATAGTGTCTTCTCTCCATTCTACTCCACGACCTTTTCCCCTCCTTTCATGGCTAATTCCCACCCTTCTGGAACCATCCCCAGCTACTTGGACCTTGCCCCCTTCCCCTCTCAATCCCTTCTTAGACCTCTTTACCCTTTGCTTTTTACTGCCCCCCATCTCTGGGCTCCTCAGAGACTCTCCCCCACCTGTGACTCTCCCCCTCCTGTCTACTCTCTTGGCCCCCTCCCACACCCCCAGGTGGATGGGTCCCTCCCTTTTCAGGAGATTCCTTCTTTATTCTACATCTCCTGGGTGTAGAGGTCTGGACACCCCTAACTTTCCTATCTACTGCTGCCATCCCTCTTCCTCTTAATGGAGGTGGTACACTCAGGTCTGGCCAGGATCCTCTCCTTGTTGTCATGGCCGCCTCTGTCTCCTGCCCCTGGCCACTTATCCAACTCCTTTCCCGTAACCTAGACAGTTTATTACGCAATCCCTTGTGACACTTGGTGAGGCCTTCTCTCCCTTTCTCTGTTGTCACCAATGGGCCCTTAAGAGGAGCAGGGCCACCATGAAACCTGGAGGATGTGGGGTAACCAGATGGGGTAGAGGGGGACAGGGAGGGACCCTTGGAAACTCTGACAGGGCTGGAATTTCCTGCTGGGTTTCAGCCCTGTTTCCAGCAGACGCAGCTGCCAGGCTCTCTGTCCCCTTACCCCTGCTCTGGTTTGCCATCCCTCCCTTACCCCATTCATCTTGGAGTCCTTCCCTCTAGGTGGGAGATGCCATCCCCTCGGTTGAGGTGTTCGAAGGGGAGCCGGGAAACAAGGTGAATCTGGCAGAGCTGTTCAAGGGCAAGAAGGGTGTGCTGTTTGGAGTTCCTGGGGCCTTCACCCCTGGCTGTTCCAAGGTGAGGCCCTGCCCTTCTGAGGGTCAGAAATGGCAAACTTTTCTGTTGTTCTTGAGTCCTCCATATAGTCCTCATTTGACAGTTAGAAGAGCATTTCAGTGCGATCGTAAAATAAGCAGAAGCTTTGGAAAGGTAATAGTAATACCAGGAATGTTGGAGGAAAGGGTATTGCAGTTAAATCCAACTGGTCTTGCTGGGTGACAGGCACTGTGGAAGGTACCTGGGACTCAGGTAAATAAGACAGTCCTGCACGTAAGTTCATGGTCTTGACTATAGGACATTAAGTTTCAATCTGAGCTTTCTAGTGGCCAAGGCAAAAATGAAATAGAATGGTTCACACAGCTCTCATTGTCTGATCAAAGGCATTGAGGCAGGGCAGTGAGGAGGGCCTGGAGCGGGAGGGCGGGCTGAGGAGCAGATAGAGTTATCCCTTTCTGACCCTTTGTTTCCCCCTTCTCAGACCCACCTCCCAGGGTTTGTGGAGCAGGCTGAGGCTCTGAAGGCCAAGGGGGCCAAGGTGGTGGCATGTCTGAGTGTTAATGATGTCTTTGTGACTAGTGAGTGGGGACGAGCCCACAAGACGGAAGGCAAGGTGAGGTGTGGGGCCTCCAGGGGGTCGGGGCCTGGCAGGAGATTGTCCTTGTGACTTTTATTTTCTCTCTCAGGTTCGGCTCTTGGCTGACCCCACTGGGGCCTTTGGGAAGGTGAGTGTGCCCCCGACCTCCACCCTACAGAGCAGTTCCTATGCTAGATCTTGGAAGCAGGGACTTGGAGGGACATGGCAGCATGGGGGGCAGTGGGGCCCTGGCCTGTTCTAGAGGTTCATGATGCTTTTCTCTGTGTTTCCTCATAGGAGACAGATTTACTACTAGATGACTCCTTGGTGCCCCTCTTTGGGAATCGACGGCTTAAGAGGTAAAAGTGGTGGGTCCTCTATGGGGTTCTCCTGGGACTTTGGCTCCTGCCTCCCTTCCTGTCTCCGTCCCAGCCCCCAGGCCCAGGCTGCTGCAGCTGGCTGGCCTCTCTTTCTGGCAGGTTCTCCATGGTGGTAGAAAATGGTGTAGTGAAGAGCCTCAATGTGGAACCAGACGGCACAGGCCTCACCTGCAGCTTGGCACCCAATGTCATGTCGCAGCTCTGAGGTCTCGGTCCCAGGGTTGCTCCCTCTCCCCATTCCCATCTCACCTGCCAGCCCCAGGCAGAGGGGCCCAGCCTAGCCTCGGCTGGGGCCACCCAGTTGGAACCTTGGCCAAATTTTGCAATAAACACTTTCTGGTTCATGTCTGTGTCCTTGATTTGAACTGCTGCCTCGCTGAGCACCAGGGCTCTTGACATAGTCACAGATGTTGCTGAGAGCTGTGAGGACGGCAGGGAGGGGCTGAAAGGGAGAACATGGGGGATCCTGACTGAATTAAGGAGGCGTCATTAAGCATCAGTGTGAGAGCTGAGAAGGAGCCAGTGGTGAGGGCAAGGCAAGGGGAGTCCATGCAGAGCGAGCACGTAGTTCCAGGCCCAGGCAAGCACGAGCTTGGCATATACTGTGGCCTTTGCTACTTGGTCTCTTGGTGCCGACTGATCTCATTTAGGCTGGAAACCCCAGGATAGGAACCTTGGCTCTAGGGAGCACCTGTTAGGGTGGGGCCAGCCCCACCTTCCTTTCAGATTTGAACCCTTCCTGGGAGCACCCTGGCACCTTGGCACCATCTGACTGGCAGAAGGGGCTCCATCAGTGGAGGCAGTGCTTGCTCAGTCCAGGAGGGCTCCCTGGAGGAGGAGTCTGTAAGCGAGCTGAGGAAGTGAGAAGACAGTGAGGTCTGACCAGTGGTGGGTGGAGGTGAGAGGTCAGGACGCAGGGACGCCAGCAGGGTTTGGGGCTGGGGGCTTTGCCATTTGCAGGCCCTGGGAAGCCATGTGCGTGGCAGTGATTGTTAGGCCTCTCTGTGTTTAGCGGTTCACAAGAGGGTAGAGCACTTGCCAGGTACGGTGCTGTGTGGTGACAGCAGTCCAGGGAGTGTGGGCTGTTATTGCCCCTCAGCCACTGCCTGGAGGGTCTGGGCATGTGCTTTCATCACTGTGCAGTGCTGCCTTGCTGTGGGCAGCACCAGGCTCCGAGGGCCTTTTCTGCCTGGTGGTCTCCAGGGCTCACCCCCCAGAGCAGCAAGGGCAGGCCACACTCCTGGATGGGGAGGAAGCCAAGGAAAGATCTCTTAGAGCAAATGACCCTTGAGGCAGTGGTAATGGTGCTCCCAGCAGAGGGAACAGCCGCAGGGGTGCAGGGTGGAGCCACCCCAAGCTGCTGCAGCAGAGCAGCAACGAGCGCTGGCAGCCTGGCAAGAGGGGTGCCAAGGTTGGCTGGGCCTCTTAGGCCTGTACTCGGCTTGCCTTCCGCATCATGGGTGCTGCTGCCATTGAAAGTGTTGGGGCTCAGAACGACAATACCCCAAAATGAAGGCCTCAGAAGCAGCGTCGTCGGGCCAGGCATGGTGGCTCATGCTTGTAATCCTAGCACTCTGGGAGGCCAAGTGGGGAGGATCTCTCAAGGTCAGGAGTTGGAAATCAGCCTGAGCAAGAGTGAGACTCCCGTCTCTACTAAAAATGGAAAGAAATTAATTGGCCAACTAAAAATACATAGAAAAAAATTAGCTGGGCATGGTGGTGCATGCATGTAGTCCCAGCTACTCGGGAGGCTGAGGCAGGAGGATTGCTTGAGTCCAGGAGTTGGAGGTTGCTGTGAGCTAGGCTGATGCCACGGCACTCTAGCCAGGGCAGTAGCCTCAGAAAAGACAGTTTTTCTCTAACCTTCTGCCTCCTATCTCTCAGTCACAGTCTCCCCGGGGGCTAGCCATAAAAACTGGAATCCTAACTGCCCAAGGCAGGTCGTAAACACCGGAACCCCTTTTCATCAAAGCCAGCCATAAAACCTGAAAATACTACTGTTAACTTTCCCTCTGCCTTTCTGTGTAAAACTGGCTATAAAGAAATTATCTGACCCACCTTGTTCGTTATAGGTCATAAGACCCTCATTCCAGTGAGGGCCAGGCCCACACCCAGAGGGAAGCAGTGTATGGGCAGAGTCCGGGAAGAATCTAGACAGGCCTTGCTGGGTTTCCCCCTCAGCCCACTAGCGTCGGACCACACCCTTTTTGTCCAGTCCTATTTCTACACGGCTGCCCATACTCTGTTGAACCTGAGCATAAAAATGGAAAATTTCCCCTGTATCTTTGGGTTTTCATTCTAAAGTCTCCCGTGTAGACATGTTAAATAAATTCATATGCTTTTTCTCTAATTAATCTACCTTTCACGAGTTGATTTTTTAGCAAACTTTCAGAGGGCAAAGAGGAAATTTTCCCTTGGTCCCAACAAAGGATTTCCGTGACAGGTCAGGTTCATACCAGGGCTGCTGTGTGTGGCTGGGAGACACGAAGGGAAGGATCCGTGATCACAGGGTGCCCAGGAGGTGGGGGTGGGATGTGTTGGGAGGGAGGGTGAGTCCAGGAAACCCCCCACGTGTAAGGGCCTGGGTGGTGATGGTGTGCCCATATGCCCAATGGCGGGGGACAGCCTCCCTGCTGGGGGTCCAGGTGCTCAGCCTGCCTGAGTTGATCTGCCTGCCAACCTTTGTCCCTCTGTTTTTCTCCCACAACCTGCCACCCTACAGCGGTCCAGGCCAGGACAGGGCAGGGGGCTGACTGCACCTCTAGCTTCCCTGGTGACCTGCCCGCCTCTTCTCCCCCTGCCAAACCCTGGGTCGCAGTGTTGTCCTCTCCCATGCGCTTGGTGCAAAGACTCTTCTTTCCCGGATGCCATCGCTCTTAATCCTGTCCTTGTAAAAATGAGGAAATGGGTGTGGAGCTTCCGACGAAGGCACCTGTGAGCTTCAGTGTCTGCATCAGTAAATGGGGTGGTGTAGGGCAGCCACCCCACGGCCTGTGCACTCTGTTCCTCGTCCCTGCAACCTCTAGCTGCCCTAGCAGTTCCCCCTACTGGGAAGCCCAGCCTCCAGTCACCTGTGCTTCCTCTACTCCCGAGCTCTTGCCTGGGCTGGTTGAGAGGCCCAGGGATGCCTCTGAGAGGAAGCATCCCCTCCAGGGCCCCTTGCCATTGTCTGGGCCTCTAGGCCAGGATGAGGGGCTTCCAGGGCCTAGGTGGCCCCTTAGGACAGCCCGGTAGGGGTCAGGATGTGATGGAGGGAGGCCTGGGTCTTGGTAGCCCTGGCTATTGAGCACATGGTTCAGCTTGCTGGGGTAGGGCATGTCCTGTGGGGGCAGGGCCAGCCCTGGGAATGGTTCCAGGCCCTAGAGGGTCCTAGATCAAACAACTGAACTGCTGCCCCTGGCAGAGCTGCAGGTGTGGCCTTCCCTGGCTGTTGATGGCCAAGGGCCAATGTTAGAAACTAAACAAATGAACAAAATAACCTGAAACATCGACCTGACACACGCCCAGATAAAACTCATGCTCCTGTCCTGACTTGTCCAAGGCCACAGCAACTCAGACCCAGAGGGCCAAGGGTTTTTTTTTTTTTCTGAGACAGAGTCTCACTCTTGCCCAGGCTAGACTGCCGTGTCATCAGCCTAGCTCACAGCAACCTCAATCTCCTGGGCTCAAGCAATCCTCCTGCCTCGGCCTCCCAAGTAGCTGGGACTACAGGCATGCGCCACCATGCCTGGCTAATTTTTTCTATATATATTAGTTGGCCAATTAATTTCTTTCTATTTATAGTAGAGACGGGGTCTCACTGTTGCTCAGGCTGGTTTCGAACTCCTGACCTCGAGCAATCCGCCTGCCTTGGCCTCCCAAAGTGCTAGGATTACAGGCGTGAGCCACCGCGCCCGGCCAGGGCCAATGGTTTTACCCAGTATCAGCGCTTCTGGGCCTTCCTGGGTCTAGGGTCCCTTTGAAAGACTGCTGAACGGACCCCCAAGTGCTTCTTAAAAGTTTCAAGGAACACCTGGAGACCTTTCAAGAACCCCAAATGAGGCTGGGCGCGGTGGCTCACGCCTGTAATCCTAGCACTCTGGGAGGCCGAGTCGGGCGGATTGCTCGAGCTCAGGAGTTGGAAACCAGCCTGAGCAAGAGCGAGACCCCGTCTCTACTATAAATAGAAAGAAATTAATTGGCCAACTAATATACATAGAAAAAATCAGCCGGGCATGGTGGCACATGCCTGTAGTCCCAGCTACTCGGGTGGCTGAGGCAGTAGGATTGCTTGAGCCCAGGAGTTTGAGGTTGCTGTGAGCTAGGCTGATGCCACGGCACTCACTCTAGCCTGGGCAACAAAGCGAGACTCTGTCTCAAAAAAAAAAAAAAAAAAAAGAACCCCAAATGACCCCTCTCCCCACCTGGGAGGCACCGTAGCATCATGGGTTCATTGGGCTTTGGGCTCAGACCACCAGAGTGTGAATCCCAACCTGCTCCGGAGAAGCTAGGTGACCTTGGGCAGCCTGGTTTTCCTTAACACTACGTCCCTTATCTTTGAAGTGGGAATAGGTGTGGTGGCTCATGCCTGTAATCCCAGCACTTTGGGAGATGGAGGTGGGGGGATCGTTTGAGGCCAGGAATTTGAGCTTGCAGTGAGCTATGACTGTGCCACTACACTCCAGCCTAGGCGACAGAGTTAGACCCTGTCTCTAAAAAACAAAATAAAGTGGGAAGAATCCAACCTCATAGAGTTGTGGGGAACAAATGAGACAATTTATGTAAAGAATTTGGCAGGGTGCCTAGCACACTCAATACATAAGTGTTGAATAAGTGGTTATTAAAAAAGCACAAGAAGAATCCCTGGTCTCCACCATGCAACCTGTATGTCCGTAGGGAAAGAGCTGGGAGGTGAAATCCCAGTCCTGACATAATGACCCCTGTGACTACACCTCTCTCTCTGAGCCTCAGTGTTCTCATCAGAGAATGGGGATAATGACTCTGCTAATTATCTGTTGTCTACAGGTCCCCAGGGATCTCCTTAGTTATCTGGTGCCCGAAGCCTCCCAGATTAAGAAGCTGGGAAGACATCTCCAGGGGGAACCTTTGCCAGGCCCTGGGGAGTCAAAACTGGGCTGCTGAGAGAAAGAGAGGGCTGGAGGCATCCTGGCATTCCTGCTCTAGACCAGGCTTGGGCTGCAGCCACGGAGACGCTGTGATCAGGAGCCTGGAGGCTGCTGGCACCAAAGTGACATGCTCTGCTGAGCATGGTTCGGGTTTGGCCGCACAGGCATTGAGGAGTGACAGCAGAGAGAAAAAATGGGTGCATGTGTGTAACTGCTGGAGAAGTGTGGGTAACATCTGATTCACGAACACGCTTATTGGTCTGCCATATTTACATTTCTACCAACTCCCAGCTTGAGCTGGGAATCATGTCTTTTTACCTAACACAGGTAAGGTGCCCACTCAGGGTGGGGAACACAAGAAATATTCAACACGTGTTTTGGGAAGGAGTAAAGAAGTGAAGGTGGGGAGCGAGGCAGGAAGCTTCCCTTTCCCCAGCTTCCTGGACATTGGCTCAGGTCGTTGGAGCATAAACTTGACCATAGTGGGCCTAAATTGACCTAGATTTGCTTGGGAGTGACATAAGTCCCTAAATACTAGTGACTTAAAACAGAGACTTATGTGATCTAATGCTAACAGACTATAAAAACAAAACAAAACAGAGGCTTAGCTCACAGATATGCAGTAGAAAGGTGACAATCTGAGGCTAGGATGGCAGCTGCATGATTATTGGGGACCCACACTCCTTCTGTCTTGCTGCTCTGCCATTCCAAATGTGTCTTTACCTTATGGTCCGATATGGCTGCTTGAGTTCTAGCTATCACATCCATAGTCCAGCCAGCAGGAAGGAGGAAATGAGGAATAGGAGATAAAAGGCCCATGTCAACTCTCTTTTTTTTCTTTTTTTTTTTTTTGAGACAGAGTCTCACTGTGTTGCCTGGGCTAGAGTGCTGTGGCGTCAGCCTAGCTCACAGCAACCTCAAACTCCTGGGCTCGAGCAATCCTTCTGCCTCAGCCTCCCGAGTAGCTGGGACTACAGGCATGCGCCACCATGCCCGGCTAATTTTTTCTATATATTTTTAGTTGGCCAATTAATTTCTTTCTATTTATAGTAGAGACGGGGTCTTGCTCTTGCTCAGGCTGGTTTCGAACTCCTGACCTCAAGCAATCCGCCCGCCTCGGCCTCCCAGAATGCTAGGATTAAAGGCATGAGCTACCGCGCCCAGCCTCAACTGTCTTTTTCTTTTTTTTTTTTTTGAGACAGAGTCTCGCTGTGTTGCCCAGGCTAGAGTGAGTACCATGGTGTCAGCCTAGCTCACAGCAACCTCAAACTCCTGGCTCAAGCAATCCTGCTGCCTCAGCCTCCTGAGTAGCTGGGACTACAGGCATGCGCCACCATGCCTGGCTAATTTTCATATATTCAATAGAGACGGGGTCTCACTCTTGCTCAGGCTGGTCTCAAACTCCTGAACTCAAGCGATCCTCCTGCCTCGGCCTCCCAGAGTGTTAGGATTATAGGCATGAGCCAGTGCACCCGGCCAAGACAGATTTCTATTTTTGTTTCCTTTTGAGCTCCTTCTTTAGGGGATGTTCCCAGATGCCAGCGTGCTGGGTCTAAGGGCTCTGGCGAGTTTATTGGTCTCTGGAAACTCTGAGACCGTTTTGAGGGCCATCTGTGATGTGTGTTTGTGTTCTCTCCCAACACGTGCCTGCCTGAGTTTTGCTTTCTGGATTTATTTTTGCTGCTTAATGGATGGGCTTTTTGTTTTTTTTTGTTTTTTTTTTTGAGACAGAGTCTCGCCTTGTTGTCCGGGCTAGAGTGAGTGCAGTGGCGTCAGCCTAGCTCACAGCAACCTCAAACTCCTGGGCTCAAGCAATCCTCCTGCCTCAGCCTCCCGTGTAGCTGGGACTACAGGCATGCGCCCCCATGCCCGGCTGATTTTTTCTATATATATTAGTTGGCCAATTAATTTCTTTCTATTTATAGTAGAGATGGGGTCTCGCTGTTGCTCAGGCTGGTTTCGAACTCCTGACCTTGAGCAATCCACCCGCCTCGGCCTCCCAGAGTGCTAGGATTACAGGCGCACGGCCTTGTTATTTTTTTTGAGACAGAGTCTTGCTTGCTCTGTCGCCCAGGCTAGAGTGCGTGCAGTCGCATGATTGTAGCTCACTGCAGCCTCAAACTCCTGGCTCAAGTGATCCTCCAGCCTCAGCCTCCTGAGTAGCCTGGCTAATTTTTTTTTTAATTTTTGTAGAAATAGAGTCTTGCTGTGTTGCTTGGGCTGGTCTTCGAAACCTGACCTCAAGCAATCCTCTGGCTTAGGCCTCCCAAAGTGCTGGGATTACAAGTGTGAGCCACCATGTCTGGCCTTAATGGATGTTTAATGGTGCCTTGGAGTGTCTTTAATGTGTGTGTCTTTAATTATTATAGGAGGGCAGCTGACAACCGTGGGGCTTGGCCCTGTGTCTTGCCTTGTTTGCTAGCTGGGGCTGGTCTCCAGCCTTGCTCTCCCACCAGACACCAGCAAGGCACTGGAGAGCGTGAGGAGAGGGGCTGGGGAGGGCGGACAGTGCCACACTTAGAGCCGAGGACTTCAGTTTTACTCTCAGCTGCCCTACTCACCCCCGTTCCCCTCTGCGCCTCACTTTTTTTTTTTGAGACAGAGTCTCACTTTGTTGCCCAGGCTAGAGCGAGTGCCGTGGCGTCAGCCTAGCTCACAGCAACCTCAAACTCCTGGGCTCAAGCAATCCTCCTGCCTCAGCCTCCCGAGTAGCTGGGACTACAGGCATGCGCCACCATGCCCGGCTAATTTTTTCTATATATATTAGTTGGCCAATTAATTTCTTTTTATTTATAGTAGAGACGGGGTCTTGCTCTTGCTGGTTTCGAACTCCTGAGCTCGAGCAATCTGCCCGCCTCAGCCTCCCAGAGTGCTAGGATTACAGGTGTGAGCCACCGCGCCCGGCCATGCGCCTCACTTTTCTTATCTCTGAAATAGAAATCAATTGGTTAAAAACATTAATTTGGCCGCCTTATGTATTTTGCCTCCACCACTTCCTGGCTGTGTGGCCTTAAGCAAGTGACTTAACCTCTCTGTGTGTCAGTTTCTTCATTGTGAAAGGCTGTATTTTACGGCTGAGGAGGGGATTGGGTGGTTAATACATGCGAAGTGCTTCAAACAGAGACTGGTGCAGGTGAGAGGGCAGCAAACACGGGCACTGTCACGGCACCGCCATCATGGGTGACCCCACGCTAGCTTCCGCTCTAGTAGGAGCAGGCCAAGCGAATAGGCGAAGGTGCAGGGCAGTTACAGAGAGGAGCAGGGCTGTGGGGGAAAGGGCTGGGTCTGCTTTAGAAGGGAAAGGACTTCCCTGAGAATGGGGGGACCAGTAGGGTGAGGCAGAGCGGCCTGGGGGAGCGCGTGAGTTTGGAGGGGTAGAGAGCGTGTCCGGCGGAGGAAACAGCAGATGCAAAGGCGCCGCGTGTGGGAGAAAGACTGAGGAACCCACGTGGCCGGAGCGGCAGAGGACAGGGCGCGAGGAAGGATAAGGTCAGGGTGGAGAGCTGGGGCCCCTCTCTCCAGGGCCTTGAGGTCATAGTGAGTGCTTGGAACTCGATTCAAAGTGCTTGGAGAGGCCACTGGAGTGTTTCAAGCAGGCAAGGGCTACAGGCCAGTTAGTGGTTTTGAATGACTCCTCCGGAGCTGGGTGGGGACCGCCTGGAGGAGGACGGGTGCCTGCCACCCAGGGCTGCTGAGAGGCTCGGGCAGGGCGGCTGCCCCCAGGAGCATGGCGGTGCCCGGGAGAACAGGAAGGGAAAGCTCGCCAAGTGTCGGGCAGTGGGGTCTGGTCTGGGCCTCACTGCGCCCTGAGTCACCGGCACCTGGCTGGGCACTGGGCAGATGCCTCTGGCTTCCCGGTGCCGCCTGGCATCCGCTGGGCGCTTCTGCTCTTGACCAATTCCAGCTGCACGATTTCCCCTCAAGCGCTGGGTGGGGAAATGATCCCTCTCCAGCCTCCCCTGCCTCCTCCCGCCTGACTCAGCTGAGGCGAGTCAGGGAACCAGATGGAGGTGCAGCCAGGCTTGTCTGGGGTGACGGATGTGAGTGCAATCGCTGCGACAGGGGCCTTGCCTCTGAGGCCCGAGGAAGGGTGTGACTCCGAGATGTTGAGCAAGACAGAGGCCCCCAGCCGGCCAGGAGGGGGCCCCAGTCAGCGCGCTTGGCTAACCCTGCAGGACCTGCTGGGCCGGCTCAGAGCAGGTGCTCCTCGGGCATTCCTGCGCTGGAATCCCGGGGCGGGGGTGGAGGTGGGGGGGCATGAGGGGGGTGTGTGTGGGGGGTTGAGAGGGGCCATTTAAGGACCGCTTGTGCTGGCCATCAGCACGTGGAATCCCGCACAACTCAACCCTCTGAGAGGATTATCCCCATTTCCAGATGAGTTTCCAGAGAGTTGAACAGCCAGCTATGCTTCTCTGCCAACAATCCTGCATGGATTCCTGTGGCCGGGCCGGGCCCTGCTCACCTTGCCCGCCGCGCCCCTTGCTCTTTGCCCTCTGGCCCCGCTGCCTTCTTTGAGTTGGCCCTACCATTGAATAGCTGTGGGACTTTAGGCAAGTTCCTTAACCTCTCTACACCTCAGTTTCCTCCTCTGTAAAATGGGGTAATCCAGAGTCCTTATTTCACAGACTCGTCCAGAGCAAATAAAGCGCCAAGCACTTACAGCCACACCTGGTTCTTCGCGGTAAGCCTGTGTGTGCCTTACCCTGCATTTCATCAAACCTAAGGTGTCAGCGATTGTAAAAGGTGTCACTAAGGAAAAAAAGAATGTTGCCAGTTAACTATGTCCCAAGGCTCTTTCATCACATCATTTTTCTTTTATATTTCCCGAAAGAACTCTGTTTGACTGAGACCAGATTCTCATCATATATAATTCTCATGCACATATAAAAAGGATAATGGAGGCAAAATAAATTGGTTGCAGTGTTTGGAAAACTCCTTCACATTTAGAGTCTGACTCCTGCGAATCATTTTTGGTCTGAGAGTCGTGATGTCTGTGTATTTCCTTCTCTGAGCTGTCAGGAGTGCAAGAGCAAGCAGCCCTCCTTCAAACATTGCATAAAACAGCCATAAAACAGCCAGGATTTCTTAAGGCAGCTTTGCAATCCACAGAGGAGCAGAGCCGACTGCATTTTCACTCTGCTGTGGGAGCCTTGCTGACAAGCCTTCTTCCCCTCCCCTGGGGGCTCCCACCATTTGGGTCCTGGGGCTAAAAAGTGCTCCACTCTTGCCTCTGGGGTTTTCTTCCAAGCTGTTGACACCTTTTCTTCAGGATTTGAAGCTGGGGCTTTGAAGCGTGAGCATACCCAGTTGACAACTACGTCAGGACTGCAGCCAGCCAGCCAGCAACTGTACCATGCAACCTGACTTTTGAGTTGTGAAATGGGAAAAATAAAGTGTGTTGGAAGGGAGAAAACACGAATAATTTTTGATCTTTACACTGACCATGCCCCTAGCTGCCTGAGCCCTTGCATGTTCTGTTCCTGCTGCCTGGCATAGCTTATCCCCTTCCTCACTTTGCCTAGTTAACCCAGTCACCCCTGATCTCATGCCTCCTCTGGAATACCTTCCCTGGCCACCCTGCCAAGGTCAAATCCCCTCCCTTCAGAGCACCTGGTACAGCTACACTGCCCTCAGTTCCGTGTGTAGAGAGTATGGGGGGGGTGGGCTCAGAGGAGGAGTGCTTGCTTCCATGGGGGTTTGGAGGAGGCTTCCTGGGGGAGGTGGCATCTGAACCAGGCTTCACAGGTTGTGGGGGTTGTACGAGTTTGAGAAGCATCAGGGGAAAGGGAAGGAGGTGCTAATGAACGAACCCTGGCTCGTCAGAAGATGCATATGTGGGCACCAGACTCACATGCGAGGCCTGCAGCCCCTCTGGAGGCCATGGAGGGTGCAAGGCCGAGGTCGTTCTCTCGTCCTGTGTTTGGGAAAACAAGGCCCAAAGAGGCAAAGCACTTACCAGTGTCCACTGAGTGGGGGGAGCTGTGGGCCTCCCTGGCTAACCTCTGGGCCAGCCCCGCCTGAGATGCTGGGAGGATGTGGGGTGGTGAGGTGAGGGCTGAGGCAGGACTCTGGGGGTGCACGGGCCGCCTTCAGGCGGAAGGAGGAAGCTGCACAGGGTGTCTGTGGCTGGGCCCGGGATCCCCCACTCGGGGACTTCCTCTTCCTCTCAGGGCAGGTGCAGCTGCCACAGAGGACCGGCACCCTGACCCTAGCATGGAGGGGGGCAAGGGGCCCAGACTCAGAGACTTCCTGAGTGGGAGTCTGGCCACCTGGGTGAGGGGGAAGGGGTCAGGGGAAGGGGAGGGGGAAGTGAGCCCCAGTGCGGGACGCGTCGGGGCTGGGGAAGGGTGGGGCAGAGCTGGGGCCTGAAGGGAGGGCTGGGCTCAAGTGTGGGGGATGGAGAAATCCAGGGGGCTGTGGTGAGGGGAAGAGGGTCCAGGCCCGGGACCAGAGGGGTCAGGGGATTGGTGAGGGGGGGTTGGGCTCACTGGGGCAGGTCAGAGGGCTTGGGAGTCACTCTGCTGGTGGGGACTCCTACGGTGAGGGTGAGCCCGCTGACCCTACTGGCTCCCCACAGGGACTGGGACTGGCCGGGCTGGTGGGGGAGGCGGAGGAGCCGGAGGGGGAAGAGGAGGAGGAGGAGGAAGAGGGGCCCCTTTGCCCGGAGAAGAGGTTCCTGCGTCTCAGCGATGGGGCCCTGCTCCTCCGGGTCCTGGGCATCATGTAAGGGCACCAGGGCCGGGGAGTGGCGGGGAAGGATCTGAGGGGAGGGGAGGCTGGTGGGAGGAGCCTGGTGGGTGGTGGGCGGAGCCTGGTTGAGGGGAGGCAGGTCCTCGAGTTCACCTCCCAGCCCCGCGTTCTCCCAGTGCCCCCAGGGCCCGAGGGAGACCTCCAATGGTGCGGGGCCAGGACGGACCTGCAGCTTGGCGTGTGCGGAACCTGAACCACCTGTGGGGCCGACTGAGGGACTTCTACCAGGTGAGGGGTGGGGAGGGGAAGGCGGAGACTAGGAGCCCCCTGCGGGAAGGCCTCTCTCGTGTCATCTGCCCCCTCTGTCTCCAGGAGGAGCTGCAGCTGCTGATCCTGTCGCCACCCCCAGACTTGCAGACGTTGGGGTTTGATCCCTTCTCAGGTGCTCACTCCCACCACGTCCTCCTGCCGCTACCCCCGCACCCCCTACCCATTAACCCCTTGTGGCTTGTGCCCCGCAGAGGAGGCGGTGGAGGAACTGGAAGGCATCCTGCGGCTATTGTTGGGGGCATCAGTGCAGGTGAGTCGGGGGCTGGGACAGGGACAGCTGAGTTTTGGGTACAGCTGAGTTTTGGCCACAGAGGAGGGAGATCCTGCACCAGCCGCCCTGCTTCTGTCTCTCCCAGTGTGAGCACCGGGAACTCTTCATCCGCCACATCCAGGGCCTCAGCCTCGAGGTCCAGAGCGAGCTGGCTGCTGCCATCCAGGAGGTACTGAGCCTGGGACTGCCACAGCCACCTGGAGACACCCTCACCACCCTTTTCTTCTGAACTGCTCTCTCTGTGCCCCAGGTGACCCAGTCTGGGGCCGGCGTGGTGCTGGCTCTCGCTGGGCCAGAGCCTGGGGAGCTGGCGCCTCCGGAGCTGGAGGTGCTGTCCCGGAGCCTGATGGGGACACTGTCGAAGCTGGCGCGGGAGCGTGACCTGGGCGCCCAGGTAGGGGGCAACAGGGGCATCAAGGACACAGGTTGAGGAAACGGGGGAAACAGTGGGTAGCCAGATGTGGGGGGAGATGGAGGTTTGGGGCCCAGGTGTGGGGTTGGAGTCTGAGGTCTTGGGCCAGCACGGGTGTCACAATCTGATTCACCTTGTGGTGACTGGGGGCTGATGTGGGGTGGCATAGGAAGGGTTACTCCTGAGCTTGACCCTTACCTCCTGCAGCGGTTGGCCGAACTGCTGCTGGAGCGACAGCCCGCCCCCTTGCCGCCTGAGGCTTCTACTAGGGCTCCCATGGAGGGACCCTCCCACCATGTGGTCCTGCAGCTGGCCAACGCCAAGGCTCAGATGCGGCGCCTGCGGCAGGAGCTGTGAGTGCGCACAGGACGGCCAGGGGACCCGAGGGGAGAGGGGCAGATTAGGCCTGGACGGGCCCCAGCAGCGGTGGGTAGGGGTGGGGTTAGGCTTAGGAAAGACTGGGGGTCGCGGGCTCCAGAACTCCTCCAGTGCGCCTTCCCTCCAGGGAGGAGAAGGCTGAGCTGCTGCTAGACTCTCAGGCGGAAGTGCAGGGCTTGGAGGCTGAAATTCGAAGGCTCCGCCAGGAGGTGCGCTCAGATGCCCCCAGCCAAGGCCACATTCCCTTACCCTCCCTGACCTGCTCCCGTTGCTTCTCTCCTGACCCGGCTCCTCCGTCCCTAATCCCTCGCGCCCACGGCTGGCGGTTCCCAGCTCCGCACTGTGTCGCCCAGGCCCAGGCGCTGTCGGGACAGGCCAAACGGGCCGAGCTGTACCGCGAGGAGGCGGAGGCGCTGCGGGAGCGTGCGGGCCGCCTGCCCCGCCTGCAGGAGGAGCTGCGGCGCTGTCGTGAGCGGCTGCAGGCGGCCGAGGCCTGCAAGGGCCAGCTGGCGGTGAGGCGGGGGGCGGGCCGAGGGCGGGGCCTGCGCGGAGGGGCGGGCTGAGAGGAGGGGCGAGATTGAGCCTAGAGAAGAGAGGGTCAGGCTTTGCGGAGAGATGGTCCCGCTAGGAGAAATGGGTGAGGACAAGCTCAGGGAGGTGGTGCTGGGAAAGGCCCGCTGGAGGATGGGGCAGATGGAGAGGAGGGGGCTATGTAAGGGTAGGTCCTTGGAGGAGGGTAGGGTCAAAGTGCAGGGGGGTAGGGCTGGAGCGAGACCCTAGCAAGTAGGTATACTGAGGGACGGAGCCTTGGAAAGCGGTTCCTGGGGAGAAGGGGCGGGGCCTGCACGGGAGAAGGGCGGGGCCAGGTGCTGGGGAAGTGGTACCTGGGGAGGCCCTGCAGAGAGGGGGAGATGGAGGGGAGAGGTGACAGGTGTGCAGGGCCAGATGGGGCAGGGGAGGCCGCGTCTGTGGCAGGCCCAGGGGAAGGGGTTTGGAACCTCCAGGTCCTGGAGCACTGGGACTGCGTCACACCGTCTCTCCCTGCTCTCCCACCAGGAGGAGCAGGTGCTCTCAGGGGCCCTGCAGGCCTCCAAGGCGCTGCTGGAAGAGCAGCTGGAGGCGGCCCGAGAGCGCTGCGCTCGGCTGCACGAGACCCAGCGTGAGAATCTGTTGCTGCGGACCAGGCTGGGAGAGGCCCATGCGGTAAGGTCGCCAGAGTGATCCCAACTGGGTTGCCCTGTCACCACTGGTGACCCCAGTGGTCCCTCAGGGCTCCTAGTGAACCCTGTGACCTCTAGTGACCCTCGGGTTTACACACTTGGCCTGGCCATGGCGGGGAGGCCTTATCTGACCCTGCCCTCGCCCCCAGGAGCTGGACTCTCTGCGGCATCAGGTGGACCAGCTGGTGGAGGAGAATGTGGAGCTGGAGCTGGAGCTTCAGCGGAGCCTGGAGCCACCCCCCGGCTCTCCTGGGGAGGGTGAGTGGGGCCCAGTGGAGTGGCTGGTGTGGGGCTGCCAGGATTTTCCAGCAGTGGCAGTGGGGAAGGCTTCTGACCTCATCCCTTCCCCCAGTCTCTGGTGGTGTTTGTGAGGAGCCAGGGAGTATGGCAGGGGTCCTGACCTCATCTCACACTCCCCAGCACCCCTGCCAGAAGTGGCCCCCTCGTTGCAAGACGAGGTGAGAGAGGCAGAGGCTGGGCGCCTGCGGAGCCTGGAGCGGGAGAATCAGGAGCTTAGAGAACTGCTTCAGGTGCTGAAGGGGCAGCCTGGTGGTCAGGTGAGGCCCCTCCCCCACTGTCTTGGCACGTCTGTCCCCACTCTGTCCCTGGGCCTGACTGTGCCTCTCATGTGCCCTCAGCGCCCCCTGCTGGAGGAGCAAAGCGAGGACTCCACACCTCCTGGGCTGGATGAGGCTCCCCAGCCTCCCCTGGCCTCAGACCACGGCCCCCAGGGCTTGCTTCACCAGGCAGGGCATGGAGGCCCCCAGGCCTCAGACCTTCCTCCCCTGGCATCAGATTCAGCCCTCAAGGGGTCAGCTGAGTGTCCCCGGGCATCTGATCCAGACCCACAAGTGACAGGAAGGCCTCTCCAGAGGGCTGCCATGGCGGCCCAGCCCAAAGACTTGGTCCCCGAAGAGTCAGAGCCTGCTGTGGAGACACAGGAGTCCCTGGAGAAGGCTGGCCATGGAGTCCCTCTCCAGACCCCCACCTCTGTGGCCCCACCTCAGGGTTCAGAGATCAAAATTCAGGCCCAGCAGTTGCTGGGAGGCGAGACTGGGGGGGGAGAGGCTCCCCACGGCGAGTCGATGCCTGAGTCTTGGGGGCTGAGACAGGAGGGCCCCGAGCACAAGCTGGGACCCTCAGAGCCCAGCCTCCATGCGCAGCTGGGGGAGCAGGAAAGCCCAGGCCAGAGCCGGGACCTCCCCGCGGGACGAACAGAGACTGGAGAGCATGAGCGGAGGCTGGAGGGGGCGGCCTGGGACCCAGCCCAGCAGGACGCACAGCAGAAGTTGAAAGGGGCTTCTGAGGCCCAGGCTTGGGAGCAGCCGATCCCAGGGGAGATCCAGGCCAGTGGAGTCCCAGAGCAGGAGGCCCTCAGGGAGGAGGTGGCACAGCTGAGGAGAGAGGCTGAGGCCCTTGGAGCGGAGCTGGAGGCGCAGGCCCGAAGGCTGGAGGCCCGTGGCAAGGAGGCTGCCCGCCTTGCTGAGGAGCTGGCCCAAGCACGGAGGGCAGAGGCTGAGGCCCACCAGGAGGCAGAGGCCCAGGCCCGGGAGCAGGCCCTGCTGCGGGAGGCAGTGGAGGCAGCTGCCCGGGAGCTGGAGGCTGCGTCGCGGGAGCGGGAGGCGCTGGCGGAGGCGCTGGCAGCAGCAGGCCGCGAGCGGAGGCAGTGGGAGCGCGAGGGGCCCAGGCTGCGGGCCCAGGCTGAGGCCGCGGAGCAACGGCTGCAGGCGCTGGAGAGTGAGGGCTGCCGGCACCTGGAGGAGGCCGAGAGGGAGAAGCAGGCCCTCAGGGAGGTAGGTGGGGTTCACAGCCGGGGGCAGGAACAGGGTTCCAGGCCAGTTGCTGGGGTTTGGGGTTGCTGATTCTCTCAGCATGCCCTGCATCTAGCTGGGGCTGGAGACAGAAGGCCAAGCCCTCCCCTGCCTTCCAAAGGTGCGCCTGGCTGGGACACAGAGCCACCGATCAGGGCGCCATAGGAAGAGATGAGGCTGCAGGGTGGGCATCTTGGCCCTCTGGCTGCAGCAGTTGATGCACCTCCGCTGTAGGGCCTCCTTCTATCAAATGGGGTTACCAACATAGCCGTCTCAGTGGGTGTAAGGGCCTGGTTCTGGCGGGGCCAAGGCATGTTGTAAGTGTTCAAGAAATGGTTACTCAGCGCAAAGTGCCCAAGGGAGGCGGAGCTGATGCCTGGGTTAGGGCAAGCAGGCTTCAGGGAGGAGCGACCAAAATTTACTAGGTGAGGAAGGACATTTTGTCTAGAGGGAACAGCATGTGTGATGACCTTAAGGCATTATAAATGCTCAGGGGCCCAGGATGCATGGGAGGCTGGGGGCCAGCTGAAGGTGTTGGTGCTCCACCCCCAGGTGGGGAAAGCCATCCAAGGGTGCAGGCAGACCTGTGTGGGGCTGGGTTTGAAGAGGGTCACCTCGGCAGGTGGGGCAGCTTGGGGGCTTGGGCCAGTGCTTGGCACCTAGCACAGGAGGGCTCACTCCCTAGAGAGGGAATGGCAGCAGATGGGCAGTGAGGGTGAGGGTAGGGCTGGAAGAACCAGCTCTGAGGGCGAGAGGGTGGGAGAAGCTGGGGACGTGGGAATTTTATGAGATTTCTGGTTGGAGCAGTTCAGATGCTACCTGGGTGTGGCACAGGAGAAGGTGGCTGGCCAGGCCAGCAGGAGGTCAGGGAAACAGGGATCTCCGGGGTTGTCCGTGTGGGCATGGAAGCCCCTTGGGCTGGGTGGAGGGGCCCAGTAGGAACCCTGCAACTGATTCCCAGCCTGGCAGGGCGATGGCAGGGCCTGGAGGTGGGTAGGCAGGGTCTGGGCTGGAGCTTCCCATCTCTGCCTCACCGTCCTTTCTGCCCCAGCAGCTCCTGTGGGGCTCCTGTGGCGCCTGGCAGCTAGGCGGCAGTGCCTCGTGGGACTTGTAGTTTTTTATTGAGAGGCTGTGGCCACGGGTATTAGGAAGTACAGTGCACTGGGGACAGAGCCTGGGTGCAGTTTTTCAGCCAGGAAGATGGTTTTTAGCAGCAGAGGCTTGTAGGCTTGGTTTCCAGACACAGGATTTGGCAGGTGGCTGGTCAGAGACGGCCTTTCCCTATGGCTTCATCCTGCCAGGGCCCCCGTGTGGCAGAATGGTTTGGTCTACCTCCCTCTGGGGCCACAGACCAGAGTGGGCCTCCCGCCTCCTTTTGAAATGGTGCAGCCCAACTGCCAAAGGCCACAGGGCGCCTGGCTGGCAGCAACCTGGCCCACCTGCTCCACCACTGGCCCCCACTGTGGTTAGACTGCCAACCCCTAAGTTCCTGTCCTGCCAGCACCCCCAAACCATCCCCCTGTGGCTGAGGGCGCTCACCAGACCCGCCTCTGCTGAGGCCTTCTCACCGCCACATGGCTGGGGCGGCAGCCCGTTGGGCACATCAGCCTGTCAGTGCGCACGTGAGGAGCCATGGGCTCAAAGAGGTGAAGGCCTTGCCCAGCTTGTGTCTGTCACTCCTGGCCCAGGGGCCTCCCTCGCAGCCTGCCAGGCTTACGACTCCCAGCTCTTTCATGCCCTGTCTGCAAGGCCACCAGGATTTGCTCCCATTTTATAGATAGGGGTGTCGAGCTCCAAAGGGTTAAAGACGTTTGCCTAGGGTAGCAGAGCAAGGACAGAAAGCCAGAGCTTGCAGTTTTCTCTCAGACCTGTCTCTGGTGCCCCAGTGCCCCAACCCCCACCTGCCCTGAGCCTGGTCCACCTGCCCTCAGGAGCTGGAGAAGGCCGTGGTGCGGGGGAAGGAGCTGGGAGACCGGCTGGAGCATCTGCAGCACGAGCTGGAACAGGCGGCTCTGGAGCGCCAGGAATTTCTTCGAGAACAAGAGAGCCAGAACCAGAGGTGGGGGTGGTGCCGAGGGGCAGAGGAGGGCAGCCAGGGGCTTGGGGAGGGGCAGGGTAGGGTAGAGATGGGTTCCAAGGCTTCTCCTGGCAGGTACCAGGGCTTGGAGCAGCGGCTGGAAGCTGAGCTGCAGGCGGCAGCAACCAGCAAGGAGGAGGCACTGATGGAGCTCAAGACCAGGGCTCTGCAGCTGGAAGATGAGCTGTTCCAGGTGAGGCCCAGGTGGCCCTGGGAGCCGGGGGCACGTCACACCCCTCCCTCCATCCACGGCAGGCTCCGGGGTTGCCTGTGCTCCTGGTCTTGCCCCTGGATTCTTGGCTAGTTACTTGCTTGCAGGAGGGTGCACTGAGCTGGGAGTCAGGTGCCTGTGCGGCCTCTCGGGGCCTTGCCTCCCCCATGCTGCAGGCGCCCAGAGCCTCTGCTGCAAGGCACCTGCTCTGCCTCCCTCGCCCTGCTCCACCACTTCCTAGCCAGCTTAGCTACTGGCATCATTGTAAGTCAGTGGTTACAGTCAGTTCTGATGTCCCACTGTGTGCGGGCTCAGTGCTAAGTGCGGGGTGGCAGTGGGGCCCCATACCAGGCCACCGCCCTCAGGGAGCTCATAGTCCAGTCAGGATAGAGGCAAGAAAACAAGCAATGATAACACAGGGTGCCAGGGACCATGATGAGTTCATGCAAGGGCTGATGGCAGTGCCTAGCAAGGTGACTGGCAGGCTCATGTGTGGTCGGTCAGGGGAGGTTTTCTGGAACAAGTGTTGAGACTGAGGCTTACAGTAAGAGCGGGGTGGACAGGGTGTTGCATGCAGGAGAAACAGCATGGGCCAGGGCAAGGCTCTGCTGCAGACCAGCAGAAATTAAGAAGGGCAGGGTCAAGACTGATGGAGCTTTGGGAACTGGGAACCGGGAGCTGGGAGCACGTGCTTGTAGGATCGAGGGGAAGGCGTGGGCAATGTTAAATGCTGCTGAAGGGGCATCCCCAAGCTGCCGCTGCTGCCCTGCGTGACCTCCCAGGGCCTCTCTCCCTGCAGCTACGCCAGGGCGCTGTGGAGCTGGGACCCCAGGAGCAGGCCAAGCCTCAGACGGTGGAGACCCCAAATGTGCGGCTCATCGAGGTGGAGCGCAGTGTGAGTGTTGGCCTGACACGAGTGCTGAGGGGTGCCTGGCTTCCTGGCCCCTGCTGACCACCCCTTTCTGGGCAGAACGCTACACTGGTGGCCGAGAAGACGGCTTTGCAGGGGCAGCTGCAGCACCTGGAGGGGCAGCTGGGGAGCCTGCAGGGCCGTGCCCAGGAGCTGCTGCAGCAGAGCCAGCGGGCTCAGGAGCACAGCAGCAGGCTGCAGGTGGGTGGTGGCCTGGGTGCCCCATTCCCTGCCTGGTCACTACTGCCCTGCCCTACCCTCTGCCTCCACAGATCCTTTCCAGCCTGGGGTTCCACCCCAGTGGTCCCTGCCCCCTTCTCTGCCCTAGGCCGAGAAGTCTGTGTTGGAGACACAGGGCCAGGAGCTGCACAGGAAGCTGGGGGTGCTGGAAGAGGAGGTGCGGGCGGCGCGGCGGTCCCAGGAGGAGACCCGCGGGCAGCAGCAGGCCCTGCTGCGGGACCACGAGGCCCTGGCACAACTGCAGCGGCGGCAGGAGGCTGAGCTAGAGGGCCTGCTGGTCCGACACCGAGACCTCAAGGCCAACATGCGGGCACTGGAGCTGGCCCACCGGGAGCTGCAGGGCCGGTGAGCTTCCCCACACACCTCGCCCCTTTCCCCGCACCCCTACCTGCCAGAGCAGACTCCCTCAGCAAGCCTGACTCTACCAGGAAGCACATCCACCTCACCTTGCCAAGCCCCAGCTGCTGCTGTGCCCCTGGGGCGTGCGGCTGGGCTCCCCATACTTCTGGGCTGGCTCAAGGAGGAGCTTATCTCCTAGGAGTGATGGGCTCCTGGCATTCTGCCTGACAGATTTGCCCAGGGGCCTATGCTTAGGAGATGATGGACTCCCCCAGGTCCAGACAGTCCAGCCACCTGCTTGCTATGGCCCCAAGCCCCTGCAGCCTCTTAACCACTTGTCCATCCCAGGCACGAGCAGCTGCAGGCCCAGCGGGCCAACGTGGAGGCGCAGGAGGTGGCCCTGCTGGCAGAGCGTGAACGCCTGATGCAGGACGGGCACCGGCAGCGGGGCCTGGAAGAGGAGCTGCGGAGGCTACAGAGCGAGCACGACAGGTGCCGGCCCTGGCACAGCCCCTGGCTCGGGCCGCCTCAGTGTTGCCTCCTGTGAAGTGGGTTTGGGGTGTGGGGTCCTGCCTCGCCTCCTCTCCCGGGCGTACCTGCTCTGGCTGGCACGAGGGCTCTGGGGAGTGAGCCCTCTTGGAGAGCAGCTATTCCTGCCCCCGAAGGGCTCAGCTGCTGCTGGCGGAAGTGTCCCGAGAGCGCGGGGAGCTGCAGGGTGAGCGCGGGGAGCTGCGGGGCCGGCTGGCGCGGCTGGAGCTGGAGCGGGCGCAGCTGGAGATGCAGAGCCAGCAGTTGCGGGAGTCCAACCAGCAGCTGGACCTGAGCGCCTGCCGGCTGACCACGCAGTGCGAGGTGTGGCGGGTGGTGCCTGGGGGTGGCTGAGGTGAAGGGGGCTGCCTGGTCCCGCCCCTGACCCCTGCTGCTGCCCGCCAGCTACTGACCCAGCTGCGGAGTGCCCAGGAAGAGGAGAACCGGCAGCTGCTGGCCGAAGTGCAGGCCCTGAGCCGGGAGAACAGGGAGCTCCTGGAGCGCAGCCTGGAGAGCCGGGACCACCTGCACCGCGAGCAGCGCGAGTACCTGTGAGCCCACTGCCGGGAGCCGGGTGGGCCTGCGCTCCTCTTTGGTGGTCCGTTGCTAGGCCTCCTCGAGCCTCATGCCCACCCCTCCCCTCCCCCTCCTGCCAGAGACCAGCTTAATGCCCTGCGCCGCGAGAAGCAGAAGCTGGTGGAGAAGATCATGGATCAGTACCGCGTGTTGGAGCCTGGGCCCCTGCCCCGGACCAAGTGAGTGGCCCTATCCACATTGGGCCAGGCATCCTGCCAAGCCCTGCCCTGCCCTCTGACCCTGGCCCAGCTCACGTCCTGGCCCCAGTGAGGGTTGGCCTGGCCTTTGCCATCCCCGATATGACCTTCCTCTCTCTCCTTCCTCCCTGTCCTTACCCCCTCTTGTGCCCTCTTGCCCCCAGGAAGGGCAGCTGGCTGGCAGACAAGGTGAAGAGGCTGATGCGGCCCTGGCGGGAGGGGGGCCCCCATGGGGGGCCGCGCCTGGGGGCCGATGGGGCTGGCAGCACCGAGAGCCTGGGGGGCCCCCCGGAGACGGAGCTCCCCGAGGGCAGGGAGGCAGATGGGACAGGTGGGTCTGGGGGCCAGGTGACCAGGATGGTCCCTTCCCCACATCTCCCACCCCCGCCTTAGCTCCTGACTCACTGCCTAGCCTGCACACCTGCCCCCACCTCCCCACCTTCCCTGACGCTTCCCCAACCTGCCCGGATGCTTCCCGTGCTCTCTGCCCTGGGCCCTGCAGGGCCCCTCTTGACTGGCACCTCCCTGCTGCCTCCTTGCCAGCCACCCAGCCTACCCCATCTGCAGTGGCGCCTAGGACCGCGGAGTAGCAGGGGACTCTAGTGAGAGGTCGTTTATCCTAGATAGCAGAGGAGGAAACTGAGGCCCAGGGAGGGGATATTCTGTGCCCAAGGTCACACAATGAGCTAGTGTCAGAGCCAGCCCAGGGCCCACCCAGCCTCATTTGCCTGGCCCCCACCTCTGCTTCTCTCCTCCCCGGCTCTGTGCAGCTTCACCTGCTGGCCCCTCCACTGCGACCGGCCCCCACCTGCCCTTCTCTGACACCCTGCCTGCATGTGCCTCTTGCAGGGTCCCCTTCACCAGCACCCATGCGCCGGGCCCAGAGCTCCCTCTGCCTGCGAGAGGAGACCCTGGCAGGGGGGCAGCGGCGGAAACTCAGCTCAAGGTTTCCTGCGGGGCGGAGCTCGGACTCTTTCAGCCCGGGGGACACCCCTCGACAGCGATTCCGACAGCGCCGTCCAGGTCCCCTGGGGGCACCAAGCTCCCATGGCAAAGGTGAGGGACAAGGGTCCATGTCCCTGCTAGCCCCCCAACTCTCCATGGACCCACCAGCCCCTTGGGGGAGGGGGCTTCCTTCCTGTCCCCTCTGTCTCCTGCAAGTCCTGCCCACCTCTGCACTGGCCTCGGGGGCCTAGTGGCTGCCTTGTGCCTCCCAGGACCTGGCGTGGGATGGGATGACTCCGTTGAGACCCTCCAGGAACACGAAGCAGATGCCAACCGAGAGGGTGAGTGGGGTCTGGGGAAGGAGTGGGGTTATTTGCTGTGCCCGGGCCCCTAGCAGACTTCATTCATCCATTCTCTCATTTGACAACGATTCGTTACCAAGTGCCAGGTGGTGTGCTAGCTGAGGACGCAGCAGGGAACAGTCTGGTATGGGGAGGCAGACAATAAACCATTTGCATAGAAATAATTATTATCGACAACAACTTTGACCTCTAGAAACATGATGTGAGCCACATATGTAGCCTTTAACTTTTCCAGTAGCCTCATCAGGAAAAGTAAAAAGAGACAGGTAAAATGAATTTTAATAACAGATCTTATTTAATTCAACATGTAGTCAGTGCAAAATATCATGAATGAACTATTGGATGTGATTTTTCCATAAGTCTTTTTTTTTTGTTTTTTTTTTATGAGTCAGAGTCTCACTCTGTTGCCTAGACTAGAGTGCTGTGGCGTCAGCCTAGGTCACAGCAACCTCAAACTCCTGGGCTCAGACGATCCTCCTGCCTTAGCCTCTCGAGTAGCTGGGACTACAGGCATGCACCACCATGCCCAACTAATTTTTTGTGTATATATTTTTAGCTGGTCAATTAATTTCTTGCTATTTTTAGTAGAGACGGGGTCTAGCTCTTGCTCAGGCTGATTTCAAACTCCTGACCTTAGAGCGATCCGCACCCCTCGGCCTCCCAGAGTGCTAGGATTACGGGCGTGAGCCACTGCGCCCAGCCAATTTTTTCCATACGTCTTTAAAGCACGTTGAAGTTCAGGCCAGCCGTTGAAGTTCAGGCCGGCCACGTTCCACCTGCTCAGCCTCCTAATGGGCTGCTCGGCCCTAGAGCACAAGGAGGTGCTAATGCTCTGTGGGGGGGCAGTGTCAGGAGCTCTGGGTGGGCAGGTTGCAATTTTGACGAGGGTGTTCAGAGTCAGCCTCAGAGAGGAGGTGAAGTTGAAGCAGATTGGAGGTCAAGGTTTGTCATGTCTGTCTTAGAGGTGGAACAGCATTCCAGGCAGAGGGAATGGCATTCCTGGCAGAGGGGACAGCATACCTGGCAGAGGGGATGGATGAAGAAAGGCCTGGCTTGGTGGAGGACTGGGAAGGCAGCTGGTGCAGCTGGAAAGGAGGAGTTAGAGGGGGTGGAGGGTGGGCAGAAGGGGCAAAAGCCTGTGGGCCACCTTGAACGCCAGGAGTCCTGCTGATGGAGGTGGGCCTGAGCTAAGCCTTTCCTTCCAGGCCCCCAGGTACAGGAACCGGAGAAACGTCACCTCACCCCTTCTCTCAGCCAGTGACACCATGGGGACAGGGAGCTTGGGAGTGCAGACCTCTCGCCGCTGGAGTGCCAGTGGGGGCTCCAGGCAGACCAAGATCTCGGGGAGCCAGTGCCCCCGAGGGGAATCCTTGGACAAGGAGGCCTGGGCTGCTACATCCCCCATGGCTAGCTCTGGGGCCCCGAGAGGGAGCTGCAACACATTTGTGGGCAGAGGGGATGGCTGGCCTCCACAAGTGGCTCCAGGCCAGGGCTCAGGCTCGGCTATGTGGTCCCTGCAGGGGAGGCAGTCTCTGGGGCATCCCCCAGCTGAAGGAGGCTGGCAGGAAGGGGCAAGACAGCCCCCTGCCCAGTCCAGGTGGGGAGCTGGGGCTCATTCCCGGGGCCTCTGTCCTGGGCGGATAACTGAGCCTTAGCTAGGACGTGAAGGACATGAGAATAAAACTGAGATACAACCACCTGAGTTGGGCTCTGTGTCTACTGGCTGCATCTGGGCATCTCGAGGCAGAAGAACACATGTGGCCTAGCCCTCCTGGATGGCGGGGGTTCTGGCTGGAGGGCCCCTGCCTGGACAGCACAGCAAAGGGCTTTCTTCAGGGCCTTGGCCAGGTGGGCTGGCCAAAGCCTGGATGTCTCAGTGGGTGGGGAGGGCACTGGCACTCTGGGCAGCCAGAGGTGGGTGGGTCTGAGGTCTGGGCTCAGGGGTTAGGGGCAGTGAAGCCCCTATGGCCCCTCTCCCACCCTCTCCCCCTCACCCTCTTCTCTCCATTTACATCTTCCTGGCTCATCCTCTCTCCCACCCCTTTGAGGTTGAGCCCTTCCCCAGGGAGTTCATGGCCTGGTGGGGCACCACCTAGTGCCAGGGGCTGCTGCAGAGGTAGGAGGAATGCCAGCTCTCTGAGCAGGGCTTCTAGCATGATGCCTGAGAAGGGGCAATTAGGCAGGTCGGCAGGATGTGAGTCAGGGCACCTGGGGCTGCCCAGGGGAGGGTGGGGCTGCCTGGGGCTTCGATGTTGCAGCCTGAATTTGGGGGTGGGCAGAGCTGGGAGGGGCGGCCAGTCCAGCCTCCCCATTGTGAGCTGCAGTCTAACTCCTGCCTCCTCTATGCCAGAGCTTCGCAGGGCAGTGCAGTGGGGGAGGACCCCCTGCCTCTAGCTGGCAGAGCAACTGCAAGCCACCTCCCATAGGCCTCAGGGTGAGGGCTCTGATGGCTGCCCTGCCTTGCTTTGTGGTGCTTGTGTCAGTGGGCAGGGAGGGGGAGGCAGGTCGAGGAGGGGGCAAAGGCTCTGGAGGACTGGCCCACTCGGGGCTCTGGGCCTGATGGGGAGAGGGGACTGCCCCAGTGGGGCTGGGCTGGGGACACAACTACAAGAGGTGTGCATGGAACCTGGTGGGCTGCGAACAGTGGCTGGAGGCTCAGGTGCTTTTTGCAGGCTCCCTCTAGAGAGAACTAGAGGTCAGAAAATCAGCCACTCCTGCCACCTGGTCCAGCTTGGCCCCAGCCTCCTCTCAGCGACAAAGCTCCTCCCCCCACAAAGGCAAGTCCACAGGGGAGAGGGGCTCAGCCAGGCTGGCCCCACTGCGGAGATCTGAGTGACTTATGGAATCCAAACCCCCCTTAGCCTGTCCAGCACCAAGCACGTGGCCACGGCAGGGCTGAGCCTGTGCTGGCAGCCGCTGGCCTCGGGCTGCTCTTCTGTCAAGGGGACATACCAATTCCTTCCCTATTTGTACCTTCAGGGAGTGATCAAAAACGAAGTGGGTGGGCTGTGATTTTTATTAAACCCCTAACTTGGGCTGGTGGCTAAGAGAATTGAACAGAAGGTGCTTGGTTGCCCTCAGGCTGCCACAGGTGGAAGGGAGGGTTCTATAAATGCCCAAGCGGGCACCCAGGGCACCACTGGCTGTAGCAGCGTCCTGGGGCAGACACCTGGCTTGGTGGCGTTGGCCCATCAGGGGCTCCAGGTTGTCCCCGGTCGCAGGCATGGCTCCCGCGGGGTATTTCCAGTTCCCTGGAGCCTCGAGGCGGGTTCCGGAGCGCACCCTGACGCCCGCCCCCAGCTCGGGGACAGGGCCTCCCCTGCGGGCGCCCACCCGCAGCCCGGCGCTGTCACGTTCCAGCCGCCTGACTCAGGCCGCGGGGCGGGGAGCCGGGAGGCGGCGCCGGCGCCCGACTCGGCCCGGAGGCGGCACCAGGAAGCGCCCGCCCCGGCCGAAGCCGCCATGTAACCGGCGCCGCCCGGAGCCCGAGCCGGAGCCGCGCGGGCCCCAGCGACCCGCCCGCCATGGGGGACGAGGATGAAGAAGAGGGCTGTGCGGTGGAGCTGTGGATCACGGAAGGTGGGTGTGGAACCCCTGACGGCTGCCCCCCGCGGGCCGGGAGGGGTCATGGGCTGGCTGGGCTCATTCACCCTGTGTGCCCGCAGCCAACCTGACCGGGCATGAGGAGAAGGTGAGCGTGGAGAACTTCGAGCTGCTCAAGGTGCTGGGCACGGGAGGTGAGGACCCCCGTCCACCGGGCATGTGTCCCAGGCCCTGTGCCCTGGGCCTCCTGTCTGCTCACTCGCCTGAGCCTGGGCCAGGCCACTGGGAAGGCCCCCCACCCTTTCCCGTCAAAGCCTGCCTTGCCTGCCCCGCCCTGCCTAGCCAGGGTTTGCATGCCCACTTCCAGGGCACTCCACGCTGACATCATTCCTCCCTGCAAGGTCCTGGGCGTGCATGCCCCCTCCCTGGGTGTGCCAACACACCTGGGGGTTTGCACCCCTTCCAAGTGATTTACACGGCTCCTCCCCTTCTCTGAATATGGGAGCCCCCTCCCACGTTTCAAGCTCCCCAGGCTGGTGTGCATGTCCCTCCGCTGGCCTGGGCACACCTCTGCCTTCCTTCCTTGCATTTGCACCCTTTTCACATCCATCTGGTCTTTCGCAGGTGTGCACATGCCCCACCCCCACCCCTCGCTGCAGGCCTCCTGGAGTTGCATGCTCCCTAGCCGGGTTTGCACTCCCCTTCTCTGGTTGCGGAGCACCCTCCTGGGGTGTGCACGCCTTTTCCTTATAAGGCTGTGCCAGCTTTTTGCACACCTGCCTCTCGCCCCTGCTTCTTCCCCCAAATTGCACACCCTCCTGGGTTGGCATCGCCTGCACCCCCATTAGTCTGCACCACCCTCCTGCTCACAGCCCACCCTCCGCCCACCCGCTGCTCCCACAGCCTACGGGAAAGTGTTCCTGGTGCGGAAGGCGGGCGGGCACGACTCGGGGAAGCTGTACGCCATGAAGGTGCTGCGCAAGGCGGCGCTGGTGCAGCGTGCCAAGACGCAGGAGCACACGCGCACCGAGCGCTCGGTGCTGGAGCTGGTGCGCCAGGCACCCTTCCTGGTCACGCTGCACTATGCCTTCCAGACCGATGCCAAGCTGCACCTCATCCTGGGTGAGCGCACTCCACTTACCCCCAGTGGGGGGCATGGCGGGGGGGGGGGTGAGGCCACCCTGTGGGGCTGCTCTCTAACCTCCACTGCACCCCCAGACTATGTGAGTGGTGGCGAGATGTTCACCCATCTCTACCAGCGCCAGTACTTCAAGGAGGCCGAGGTGCGCGTGTACGGGGGTGAGATCGTGCTGGCCCTGGAACACCTGCACAAGGTAGGTGAGGACCTGGGTCTGGGCTTTTTTTTTTAAATTTTTTAAAATATAATTTTACTTTTTAAAATTTAATTATTTTACTTCTTTGCCTTATTATTCTATGTGCTAGTCCTTATATGGGTCTGGGCTTTATAAGGGGCCTAAACGCATGGCAGCCTGGGCCTGTCCCTGAGCTCCCTGGTGCAGGTGCTGCTCTCGGTGGGGCCGGAGCTGCTTCCCCAGGACTCTGGGCAGGAAGCCTCAGCGCTGCCTGGCGGGGCTTTTTCCTCACGGGGAACTCGGGCCGCGTTCACAGAACTTCCTCAAATGGAGAACTCGCGCCTCGGCTCCCAAGGCCTCCTTGAAATGGGGCTCTTCACACAGACTCTCCTCACTCTGGGACCTTGGGGCCGCTCCATGGGGCCCTCGTTCCTTGCTTTATATCTTAAGTGGCCTTTCTTCTCCAATGGCCCAGCTCTGCCCTGGACACCGACCCTCTGCAGGCAGGTGGCCTTCTTCAGGGGGCTCTCCTTATCCTGAGCAGGGACACGAGCTGCAGGAGCTGGGGAGGGTCCTAGGGGAGGAAGCCTCAGTGACCCTCTCGCCCCGCCAGCTTGGCATCATCTACCGAGACCTGAAGCTGGAGAACGTGCTGCTGGACTCGGAGGGCCACGTCGTCCTCACGGACTTTGGGCTGAGCAAAGAGTTCCTGACGGAGGAGGTGAGTGGCAGCAGTCTTGGCCTCCACGTCCCATTCAAGCCTTCTCCTTCCTGCCTCTTTCTGCTCCATGCCTGTGTTCTGGGGGTGCAGAAGTGAGTAGATCCAGGAAGTCCCCACTCCACTCCCAACCTCACAAGTCTAGAGAGTCTACCCTGGGCCTTGGGGGCCGCTGGGGCACAAGAGAGGCTTGGATGTCCAAACAGGTCCTCTTGCCCTCCAGAAAGAGCGGACCTTCTCCTTCTGTGGCACCATCGAGTACATGGCCCCCGAAATTATCCGCAGCAAGGCGGGGCATGGCAAGGTGGGTTTGCGGGGAAGTGGGGGTGGAAGTAGAGGTGGGGAGGTGGGTGAGGCCACACCCTCACCCCCGTCCCCCTCCGCAGGCTGTGGACTGGTGGAGCCTGGGCATCCTGCTCTTTGAGCTGCTGACGGGGGCCTCACCCTTCACGCTGGAGGGCGAGAGGAACACGCAGGCCGAGGTGTCCCGGTGAGTAGGGCTGGAGGTGGAGGGTGGCCGAGGGGCTGCAGGGCCTGCCTGGGCAGGGCTGTGGGGAGGGCTCGCTGCCCCTGACGCCCCCCCCAATCCTCCCAGACGGATCCTGAAGTGCTCCCCTCCCTTCCCCCCCCGGATCGGGCCTGTGGCGCAGGACCTGCTGCAGCGGCTGCTTTGCAAGGACCCCAAGAAGCGATTGGGTGCGGGGCCCCAGGGGGCACAAGAAGTCAAGAACCACCCCTTCTTCCAGGTGAGGCTGCTGACGCCGGGACCCCCACACCTCCCTGTACACACTCAAGCCCAACTGCTGCTCTGGGTTGGGGGACACCGGAGGGAGGGTCTGAGCCTGGCTAGTTTCACTTTATCTGGAAAACCCCCCAGATGAAGAAGGCGCGCGTATGTAAGTTGAGGCTTATTTCCACATCCATCCCCACTGGGACTTGGCAGGTGCATTCCTGAAGGAAAGAATTCTAGGTTCATTGACTGTCGGGGCTGGCAGGGACTTGAGAACGGATTGATCAGTCCTTTTTGTTAGACCCAAGAAGGCAGCTGACCTGCCCCGGATGGCACAGTAAATGGTGCATTCCAGCTGGGGATGGGTCTTGGCTCTAGGTAGGTCACCCTGTTGGCCCAAATCAGTACTAAAAATCCCACTTAGGGCTCTCCGCAGCTACCCAGGCATTTTGTTCTTTGTCCCTGTACGGTCTGTGTGCCATTAATTCAGGTGGATGGTTGATGAGGCCATGTTGGTTTTTGTTCCCTTGTTAAGAGCACACACGTGTTAGAGTGCAACGCAGAGTGGGTTCTGCCTCGTGCGAGGCCAGCAGCAGTGCCTAGCAGGACCTGTAACGGTGGCTACCTCCTTCGCTTACATCAGCGGTCCCCAACCTTTTTGGCACCAGGGACCATTTTCATGGAAGACAATTTTTCCACGGACCGGGGAGGTGGGGGATGGTTTTGGGATGATTCAAGTGCATTATATTTATCATGCACTTTATTTCTATTATTATTATTACATTGTAATATATAACAAAATAATTACACAACTCACCACAGGGTGGGGACCCCTGGCTTACAGCATTCACGTGGCCCTCAGAACTGCCCTGATTATCCCCATCTTTATAGATGAGGAAGCTGATGTTCTGAGTAGTTAAGTCATTTACCCAAGGTCACCCAAGTAGGAAGTGACTGGGCTCAGCTTCCGACCCCGGGCTGGGGGGACTCTTTACTGCTACATTCTACTGTTTACATTTGGACGTCAGATTTGCCACTTGTCTGACATCCTACAAAAGCACCCAATTTGTGGGCCAGGTACCCTGTTACCTGTGCTACGAGTGCCACTCCTTGCATCTTCCTCCAGTACCTGCCTGGAAAGGCCTTCCTCCTGATGCCTCTCAGACTGGAATCTAGGTCTCCCAGGTGAAGATGTCCCTGTAGGGGTGGGGGGTGCTGTGTGTGCGGGGGTGAGGGAGAAGTGGCTGAGCAGTGTCGGTTTCTTGCAGCAACTTCCCAGGGCCACCCTGCGCCCATGCTGGGCGCTCTACTGGGTGCTGGAGTGGGTTGAGCAGTCATGCTGGAGCGGCCCCAAAGTCTTCAAAGCCAGGCGCTTGGAAAGGGTGTTCCCTTCATTCTGCCTTCTCTTGGACACCCTCTTTGGTGATAGCAGGGCTGAGGTCCCTGGTGGCAGAACTGGGGCCTTCAAGCCCGAGTCAGTCCAATTGGCTGCAAGGGACAAAAGAACCCAACTCAAAATGGTGGTACCATTGAAATAGAGTCTGGCTGCTTACAACAGAGATCAGAATGAACAGTGACCTGAGCAAGATAGAGGTTTCTTTATTTATTTTCTCACACAAAAGAAGTCCAGAGGGCTGCTGTGGTGTCATGATGGTGCCACGGTGTCTTCAGGAATTCAAGCTCTCTCTTTTTTTAAAAAAAATATTCCTTCATTCTTAGCATGCAGCCTCCATCCCCAGGGTTGCTTTGTGGTTCAAAGTGGCTGCTGGACTCTTGCCATCTAGGCTGCTCCCCAGGCAGCAGGCAGGAGGAAGACGGAGCAGGACAGAAAGGGCACCTGCTAACGACACACCTTCCTCTTAAGGACCTTTTCCTGGAGTCCTACCTGACAGTTTTTGCTGACAAATTATTGGTAACTCCTAACTGCAAGGAAGTTTCTAATAATCTTCTTTTTTTTTTGAGACAGTCTTGCTCTGTCGCCCGGGCTAGAGTGCCGTGGCATCAGCCTAGCTCACAGCAACCTCAAACTCCTGGGCTCAAGCGATCCTCCTGCCTCAGCCTCCCAAGTAGCTGGGACTACAGGCATGCATCACCACGCCTGGCTAATTTTTTCTATTTTTAGTAGAGACGGGGTCTTGCTCTTGCTGAGGCTGGTCTCTAACTTCTGACCTTGAGCAGTCCTCCCGATTCGGCCTCCCAGAGTCCTAGGATTACAGGCATGAGCCACCATGCCCGGCCGGAAGTTTGTAATATAGTCCTTTAATTGTGTATATTGGTTCCTGGAATGAAACTGGGGCTATGGTACTAAGTAAGACAGGGAGAAAAGACAGAGAATGGATATTAGGCAGGCAATTAACAGGTCATGCCACTTTTATATTTACTAGCTTAAACATAAAAGGGCATATTTTAAGTGCTGTAAGTGAAAAGTCCAAGGAAAAGTGGTCTGACTTCAGGCAAGGCTGCATCTAGGTACGCAAACTGTCTCTTGGTTCTGCTTTCCCCAGGCCTTCTCAGGGACATTATTAGACCCTGAGAGGGTCCCTGGCACATCCAGACTCACATCCTCTCAGATTTAAGTCCAGTAGGAGAAAGAGATTTGTTTGTTTTTCACACCAATTCTATTAAAAGTTCCAGAACTGACAAGTGTGGAGGAATGGTGGTCCTCCAAGGGGAACAGGGGTTCTGATAACAGAAGGTTATGGAAGCTGGGGCAGCAGAGAGAACAGTTGTCCACCCCAGATGCCAGCCAAGCCCCTGCCTTGCTGAGGAGCTGCCTAGTGAGGGTGACCTGAGTGGAATGGGGCTTCCAGTTCCTGCCCTTTGACACCTAATCTCTGATTCCTTTTCCCCAGGGTCTGGATTGGGCTGCTCTGGCTGCCAGGAAGATTCCAGCCCCATTCCAGCCCCAGATCCGCTCGGAGCTGGATGTGAGCAACTTTGCAGAGGAATTTACTCGGCTGGAACCTGTCTACTCACCCCCTGGCAGCCCCCCGTCTGGGGACCCTCGCATCTTTCAGGTGAGTGAGAACTCATGGAACCCCAGATGCAGGACAGACAGGATGCTGTTGCTACCTCAGCCCTGGCTGACCCGTGGCACTGCACAGGCCCCATTTCCTGAGCAGGACTCAGCCTCTCCCCAGACCTCTCCCCTTGTAGGGCACCTGGTTCTGTCCGCCACAGAGACCACCAGGGCAGGACATGTGTTTGATGGTTCGTGGTTCATCTTTAAACTTTGTGTTAATTTCCCTTTATTCCATTATCTTTTCTATTCAAAAATATTGTTTTAAATGAGTCACTTGCTTAAGTGGACATCTAGGAAGAGATGCCATGTTTATACTGTGGCTTTGCCTGCCGTTGGCATAGCACATCACATTCCTAGGGACACAGGCCCCCTCCACCCAATTTTAGAAGCTTAGGTCTGCCGTGCAAGTCCAAATTCCTTTGCTCAGCATTTGAGGCCCTGTGTGATGCGGTTCTTGCTTGGTTCCAGTGCTGTTATCCTACCTGGGTCTCTGGAGGGCAGTACCGAAGTGCTCAGAGGTTCCAGAACACACCTCTGAACATGCTGTTCCCACCTTCCTGGCATGCCTTCCCTATAGTAGCCCCCCAGCAAGTTCCCACTCACCTTTTAGGCCTCCTTGGCCACTCACCTGGCCCCCTGGGTCACCTTGCTCTTGCGCACTAGCCCTCTGTGAACAGCACCTCTTCTGAGCAGTTTGTCTTGTTGTATCCTGAGGCCGTCTCCCCTGGTCTGGAAGACCCCAGGGGGTGGGACTGTGTTTAATTCCTGTGTCCCCAGGCCCAGTGTGAGGGCCTGACCTGTAGAACATGGTCTATAAATATTAAATGAGAATAGATCAATATCAGCTATAGATGGATCAATCCCCTCTGTGAAGCTCTTAGAATTGACGATTATTATAATCCCAGCACTTTGGGAGGCTGAGGAGGGAGGATTGCTTGAAGCCAGAAGTTAGAGACCAGCTTGGGCAACACAGGAGACCCCATCTCTCTACAAAAAATTAAAAAACTAGCTGAGGATGGTGGCATGTATCTGTAGTCCCAGCTACTCAGGAGGCTGAGGCAGGAGGATTGCTTCAGCCCAGGAGTTCCAGGTTACGGTGAGCTATGATTGGGCTACTATACTTCAGATCTGGGCAACAGAGTGAGACAAATTGACAACTCTGAGCTTGAACATCCCTTGTTCTATTGTCTCACAGTCCTAGTGGGAAAGTTCTTTTGTCTGAGTAGGTGTTTACTTCCATTCACTCATTTAATGACTTAAAAATGTGGGCCAGGCACGGTGGCCCAAGCCTGTAATCCTGGCACTCTGGGTGGCCGAGGCAGGCAGATTGCTCGAGGTCAGGAGTTCGAGACCAGCCTGAGCAAGAGCGAGACCCCGTCTCTACTATAAATAGAAAGAAATTAATTGGCCAACTAATATATATAGAAAAAATTAGCTGGGCATGGTGGCGCATGCCTGTAGTCCCAGCTACTCGGGAGGATGAGGCAGGAGAATTGCTTGAGCCCAGGAGTTTGAGGTCGCTATGAGCTAGGCTGACGCCACAGCACTCTAGCCCGGGCAACAAAAGTGAGACTCTGTCTCAAAAAAACAAAAAACAAAAAAACACTGCACTCCCTCGTTAATATTGTTTATGTGTGGCTGGGCGCAGTGGCTCACGCCTGTAATCCTAGCACTCTGGGAGGCCAAGGCAGGCAGATTGCTCAAGGTCAGGAGTTCAAAACCAGCCTGAGCAAGAGCAAGACCCCGTCTCTACTAAAAACAGAAAGAAATTAATCGGACAACTAATATATATAGAAAAAATTAGCCGGGCATGGTGGCGCATGCCTGTAGTCCCAGCTACTGGGGAGGCTGAGGCAGCAGGATTGCTGGAGCCCAGGAATTTGAGGTTGGTGTGAGCTAGGCTGACGCCACGGCACTCACTCTAGCCTAGACAACAAAACGAGACTCTGTCTCAAAAAATAAACAAATAAATAAACAAAACCAAAAATGTGTACTGAGTGCCTGCAATGTGCTAGGCACTGATCTTGGCATTGGGGACATATCAGTGAACCTAACAGACAAAAATCCCACCAACGTGGAGCTTGTAATCTAGGGCACAGCAGGGCTACATTCTTAGGAGACAGTGAATACAGTTAAAATTAGCCTTGAAAGCCCCTTAGATTGCCAGGACATGGATCTTTAGGAAAAGCAAATAATCAACTCTGGTTCCTCTGCGTTTCCTCTGTAGCTGCCCTTGCAGAAGCAGAGTTTTTTGGAGTTTTTTCCTTAGAGGATAGAGCTTAATTCTCGTAAACTTAGCGTGGAGCCAGGCCACAGTCCTGCATTGGGCCCATCATTTTCTGGGCCTTGACACCTGGGAGGGGGAGGAAATAGGTGGTCACTGTGATGAGAAAGGCGGGGTTACAGACTGATTGGGGGACAGATATGGCCCCAAGTATTATAAAACAAGGTGGAAAAAAATTTGTCCACACATCCCGTGCACCAGGATGCAACGGGAACATCGCCACCACCCCCTTGTCGGGGAGTCTCGCCCTGCCCCCGCCCCCCAGGTCTGGGCCTTGCAGGGACTTCTCACCTGCACCCCCAGCCCCATGCCCATCCACCCCCGCCTCCCACCCCTCGCAGGGATACTCCTTCGTGGCACCGTCCATCCTGTTTGACCACAATAATGCGGTGATGACCGATGTTCTGGAAGCGCCTGGCGCTGAAGACCGCCCAGGTCGGGCCGCGGTGGCCAGGAGCGCCATGATGCAGGTGGGCTGGCCCGGGTGGAGTGAGACGGGTTTTGGTGGACTCTGAGCCAGTGTCAGCCAGCGACCGCGGTGTGATCTCGGTGCCTCACCGAGGTGGGCGTGGTGCAGCTGCGTGTCTCCCAGGAGGGACCTCTGACTGCCCTTTGTCTTCGCCCCAGGACTCGCCCTTCTTCCAGCAGTACGAGCTGGACCTGCGGGCGCCCGCGCTGGGCCAGGGCAGCTTCTCCGTGTGTCGCCGCTGTCGCCAGCGCCAGAGCGGCCAGGAGTTCGCCGTCAAGATCCTCAGTCGCAGGTGGGCAGGCCGAGACCTAAGGGCCCGGGGCGGGCGGGCGGGCGGGGACTGCAGAGCTGCGTCCGGGAGCGGAGCTAAAGGTCGGCCACCCTAACCCCGCCTGCCCCGCCCCCAGGCTGGAGGCGAACACGCAGCGGGAAGTGGCCGCCCTGCGCCTGTGCCAGTCGCACCCCAACGTGGTGACCCTGCACGAGGTGCACCACGACCAGGTGACCCCCTCCGAAGCGGGGCGGAACGCAGGGACGCCAGAGGCGCCCCGTGGAGGGCGGGGAGGTGGGCGGAGAAGAGGGCCCGGAGGCGGGGCCTGGGGGGGGTCCCAGGTGGGCCCGGAGGGAACCAGAGAGCCCGGAGGTGGGATTTCAGGGGAGTAGGGCCTGAGGGCTGGAAGGCTGAGGATGGCCAAGGAAACGGGATTTGGGGAGGGCGTGCAGGGGTAGGGTTTATGGTGGCAGAGTTTTATGGTGGTCCTCAAGGAACGGGGGCGGGGGCGGGCGGCTCTGAAGGCAGTGGGGTAGGTCCCGAGCCCTGAGGTGGCGCCTAAGCGTGGCTTTTGGGGTGGTCTGGAGGTCCGGCTCGGACGGGGGCGGCGCCCGAGGACTGGGCGGGGCCTGGCCGGTGGGCGGGGCCGGCCCGGCCCGGCGCGTGCTGACTCGCCCGCGGTGCCCGCACAGCTGCACACCTACCTAGTGCTGGAGCTGCTGCGGGGCGGGGAGCTGCTGGAGCACATCCGCAAGAAGCGGCACTTCAGCGAGTCGGAGGCGAGCCAGATCCTGCGCAGCCTCGTGTCGGCCGTGAGCTTCATGCACGAGGAGGCGGGCGTCGTGCACCGCGACCTCAAGCCCGAGGTGGGCGCAGGGCCCCGGGCGGGGCGGGGCGGGGCTGCGGCGCCGGGCCCGCCTCTGACCGCAGCCCCGCCGCCCTCACAGAACATCCTGTACGCCGACGACACGCCCGGGGCCCCGGTGAAGATCATCGACTTCGGGTTCGCGCGGCTGCGGCCGCAGAGTCCCGGGAGGCCCATGCAGACGCCCTGCTTCACGCTGCAGTACGCGGCCCCCGAGCTGCTGGCGCAGCAGGGCTACGACGAGTCCTGCGACCTCTGGAGCCTGGGCGTCATTCTGGTATGGGGCGCGCTCCTCGAGGAGGGTGCAGGGTCGCCTGGGCCTGGGGTCAGAGGTCTTCCAGATGCGGAGAAGCCCGAGGAAGGAGACAGCAGTCACGTCGGCGGGGGAGGAAGGGTTTGGGCTGAGGGTGGATCAGGGGCCACCCTAATACCGAGGCAGGGTTGCTCGTGCCGGGTCGCGGCACCGTGTAGTAGGTAGGGGTCGGAAGTCAGGGTTCGTCACGCGGGTCTCAGGACCTGCCGTAGAGGAGAGGGTGAATGGTTCTGTGGGCGTGCTGGGGGTCAGGCTCCGCCTGTGGCCTGGGCCGGTCTCATTCCCCGCCCCGCCCCCCTTCTTAGTACATGATGCTGTCGGGGCAGGTGCCCTTCCAGGGGGCCTCAGGCCAGGGCGGGCAGAGCCAGGCAGCCGAGATCATGTGCAAGATCCGCGAGGGGCGCTTCTCTCTTGACGGGGAGGCCTGGCAGGGTGTGTCGGAGGAAGCCAAGGAGCTGGTCCGAGGTGCGGAGCCGGAGGTCGCAGATCACGGTTGGGGAGCGGCGGTCCTGTGGTTATGCGGGACGGGGATGTTCACTGGGTCCCGGTTGGGGGATGGGTAGGGGGCGGGAGTGGGGCTGTTAGCTGCGGCGCAGCCTCCACGCAAGGCTCCTCCCCACGCTTCCCGCCCCGCCCCCAGGGCTCCTGACTGTCGACCCCGCCAAGCGGCTGAAGCTCGAGGGGCTGCGGGGCAGCTCGTGGCTGCAGGACGGCAGCGCGCGCTCCTCGCCTCCGCTCCGGACGCCCGACGTGCTGGAGTCCTCCGGGCCCGCAGTGCGCTCAGGGCTCAACGCCACCTTCATGGTAAGGGGTGGGGCCGTCATGACCGCCCTGAATTTGAGGTGAACGCAGTCTGGCCTCTGGTCGGTCTGGGCCCTGACCTTCCTTGCGGTAGGCTGGAGGCCAGAGGCCAGGGGCCTGTTGGCCTTGGCCTAGCGGGGAGGGTGGAGGGAGGGAAGGTCCAGGAATGGAAGCCAGCGCTAGGATCTGGAAGCCAGGGCTAGGCAGGGCACTCACCGCTCCTTTCCACCAGGCGTTCAACCGGGGCAAGCGCGAGGGCTTCTTCCTGAAGAGCGTGGAGAACGCGCCCCTGGCCAAGCGGCGGAAGCAGAAGCTGCGGAGCGCCACCGCCTCCCGCCGTGGCTCCCCAGCGCCCACCGCCAAGGGCACCCCCCGCCGAGCCAACGGCCCCCTGCCCCCCTCCTAGCCCCTGCCACTGTGATCCCCGCTTCCCCCATAGGGGCTGTGTCCTGGGAGCCCGGCTTACTGCCCCCAGCCCTCTGCCAGCGGCTCCGCCCTGATCCCCAGGGATCGTCCTTCCCCCTCCCACCCTACTCCCAGACAGAGCAGAAGTATTTTTATAAGCTGAGAATTTTTTATGTCTTACCAGATAGAGTTAGAGATGCAGGGAAGGAGGGGCCTGCTGCGGAGCAGGGTGTGGGAGGCCCTCTCCTAAGCCACCGCCTCATCTGGGTAGAAGGCTCCTCCCAGGGGGCTGCTCCAACGGGAAGGACCCCCCATTTCTAAACACTGTTGCCAAGGGAGAAACTGGGACCCTCTCCCCTGTTCTCCCTTGAGGTCCTGCTCCTGGGAGGGGGCACCCATCAAGCTGTCACTTTATGGACTGTCAGTGCAATTATGTCCACCAAACACCGGTGTTGGGGGCATTGAGGGAGAGGGCTTGAGGGACCCCCTGAAGCATTTCTGCCTCACATTATGTCACCTGCTTCTCCCCTATTGGGGCTGAGGAAAGAAGTAGGCGACCCCCTAAGAGGCGAGGCCCCCCTTCTCACCCACGCCCTCCCCTTTGGCACAGCTGTTCCTGGCTGGGGGTGGGGCCTTGGGGGCCTGGGCTGGGCATCCGTGGTCGCTGCCTCAGCCCATCCAGGCTGTGCCTTTGACTTAAAAATAAAAGTCCACCCAGTGCTGTGTGTGGCATGTGTGTGTGTGCCCGTTCGTGGTGTGGATGTCTGGAGAGAGGTCCTGGGCAGAGTGGAGTCTGGGACCTCAGAGGGGAGGGACTGGCAGACCTTTCTGGGATAAGAAGGTAACCCGTGTTTGGCTTTTGACATGAGCAGTAGGAGGGCCAAACTCTCATCTTGGGTGTGCATCTGGACAGCTCTACCATGTATACGTATCATTTAGGATACTTTTGGTTGTAAGTACAGGTGCTCCTGTATTTCTGATGGGGCTGCATCCTGTTAAGCCCATGGTAAGTCGAAAATGCATTTAATGCTGGCAGCACAGCAGAAAGTTCCCAACTTACAATGGTTGGACTTAGATTTTTCGACTTAAGGATGGTGTCAAAGCGATAGGCATTCAGTAGAAACAGTACCCCATCAAAAAGTGTAAGGAACTTTACTTACGATAGGATTGTGTCCCCATAAACCCATCGTAAGGTTGAAAAATAGTAAGTCGAACCTTGGTTATGTCGGGCGTCTGTAATAGAAAACCCACACTAAACTTGCTTAAGCAAAACAGGATTTTTTAGGCTTTAGTAACTACACACAGTCCAGTGGTGTCAGAACTCAAACATATGATCAGGACTCAGTTTCCAAGTCTCCGTTTGTTATTCTGTTTTCTTGGTGATGGGCCAGTCTGGAGGACTCTCCTTATGGCCCCAAGACGGGTACCAGGGACTAAAAGGCCTGTGGGGGCTGCAGATGGAAATCTGGTGATAGTCTTTGTTTTAGCAGTCTCCAGGCAAACCCTGACATGTGCTCTGATTGCATCCACTTAGGTCATGTGTCCATCCTGAACCAATCACTGTGGCCAGGAGTGCAATGTGCTGATTGGCTTAGATCTGGAGGGACTCTCCCTCTGGAAGCTCATTGGGCGGAGAGTAGGGGAAGGGGTGTGTCCTAGAGGGAGATCAGGTGCACCTGGCTTGGTCAGTGAAGGACAGAGTGAAGGGAGCAGCCTTCACTCTGTCAGAGTGAAGGCCCCCTCACAGGAGTCAGAGTGTGGCCCCCTCTTCAGGAGTGCCTGAGTTTCCTCCCTGTGTGATCCTTGCTCGGTGGTTGTGGCCATAGTGCGGTTGTGGCCTGAGCACCTTCTCGGGCACCCTAGGTCACAGGACCTTTTGTCCACATAGTGAGGGCGCCCTGACAGCCCACACCCTAGGCCCTGCCTGAACACCCTAACCCCCTTCCCGGCTCCTGGCCACCTCCTGCAGCTTCTCTCCCCAGAGCTGTGGGACCATCTCACGGTGAACCTTTCTCTCCTGTCCTGAAGTTTGCTTCTTGGAGGAGAAGGTACACGGAGGCCTGAGGATCTGAGCTGGGACCCCAGAGATGCTGAAGTCGGGGCAAAGCCATGCAGGCGGGGCCTCAGGGGAGTGGGTCGGGCAGTTGGGTGGTACAGGGGTGCCCAACTGTGTCCCATCCTGGTGGTCTGAGAGGGCTGGGAGGGGTCCAGGACAAGTCCCCTAGGAAGGCAGAGAAAGGGAAACATCGCCAAGTCTGAGCCCTGTGTTACAAGCTGTGTGACTTCAGCAAGTCACCTTATAGTCCCAGGCTTCCCCTTTTGTCAAAAGGAGGAACTATTATAGAAAATTAACAGGCTGGGCATGGTGGCTCATGCCTGTAATCCTAGCACTCTGGGAGGCTGAGGTGGAAGGATTGCCTGAGCTCAGGAGTTGGAGATCAGCCTGAGCAAGAGTGAGAGCCCAGAAAAATTAGGCAGGCATGTGGTGCACCTGTAGTCCCAGCTACTGCAGAGGCTCCAGAGGCTGAGCCAGGAGGATTGCTTAAGCCTAGGAGTTTGAGGTTGCTGTGAGCTATGATGACACCACTGTCCTCTACCCAGGGTGACAGATGTAAGAGTGTGGTCATTTATTTTTTATTTTTATTTATTTATTTGCTCCTTATCATTCAACTTGTAGAGTATGGTCATTTTCATCACCAAGTAGTCATTGAGATTTACTGAGCTCTTCCAACGCGCAGGGACCCTTCTGAGCACTCAACGTGGGAATCTCATTTAAGGATGTGAAAATGGACCTTTTCTTTTCTTTTCTTTCTTGACAGAGTCTCACTCTGTTGCTCAGGCTAGAGTGCCATGGCGTCAGCCTAGCTCACAGCAACCTCAAACTCCTGGGCTCAAGTGATCCTCCTGTCTCAGCCTCCCTAGTAGCTGGGACTACAGGCATGCACTGCCATGCCTGGCTCATTTTCTCTATATATTAGTTGGCCAATTAATTTCTTTCTATTTTTAGTAGAGACGGGGGTCTCATTCTTGCTCAGGCTGGTTTCGAACTCCTGACCTTGAGTAATCCGCCCGCCTCTGCCTCCCAGAGTGCTAGGATTACAGGCGTGAGCCACCTGCCTCCCAGAGTGCTAGGATTACAGGCGTGCCCGGCTAAAATGGGCCATTTCATTACATGCTCACAAGTGCCGAGTATTGCCATTTTAAAACCTTTGCCAATGTAGTGGATAAAAATGGTCTTACCTTCAATTTCTTCATCTCCCGTCCCTTGTAACTCACGCCACCCTATGACAGAGGTGTCCATGGGCTAAGGGACTGAGGCTCAGAGGCTAGAAGTATCTCTGAGGAAAGAGTCTGCAGGGGTGGAAAGAGCAGTAGCCTAGAGAAGGGAGCCAGAGTTTGAATCCTGCCTCTTCTCTGTGTGGTCAGGGAGCCTGCAGGTGGGAGGTGGATGTGAGTGGGTTGCAGACTGGCCAGGGTGTGAGCCAGCGATGTGGAAGCAGGTAGGGTGGGCACAGGCAGAAAGGTGGGGAGGCTAGAGGCCAGTGTGCAGGGTCTTTAGTCTGGCCTCCTGCTTCTAAGGCTTGACTTTGGTCTCTGACGGGGCCAGCCTTAGGGGAGGCTGGCTCTTTCAGGGCAGCGGGGAGAGCTTACCCTCCTGTGCTGGGCCTCCACTCACACTCTTAAAATGTCTGAGTGAGCAGGTTCAGACCTGCTCTGTTAAAATGCGGGTACCCCTGAAAGGGGCCGACAGCCCTGTAAACGCCGGGCCCTCTCCAAGGCATCGTTAACTAGCTACTGGTAGAAGCTGGAGTCAGGGTGCTGGGTTTTAGTCTGAGCTCTGTGGTAACCACTGTTTGACTCTGGGCAAGTTGCTTTTCCCTAATGTTCTTTGGGGCTCTAATCAAGAATATTCCACAGTAATGAAGGGATTGCAGACTGGCCTGTAGACTCATTTTTGTGGGGAGGGACCTGTTTTGAAATGAGGAAGTGCATGTGAAAGCCTGGATGTTAGGCTTTTATTGGTAAATTGGAAGGGCTGGCAGACTTCCTGCAGGGTCTAACTCGCCATAGACAGGGCCTCTGCTTTCCAGCTCGTGACAGTCCCCACCACTCCCTATTGCTTCCATGGGCCCTGTCCCTCATTTCTCTCCCTGACCCCTGTAGGTATTTGAGTTTGTTACTCTCTTCATGTTCACTGTTGCATAAAAATGGGGTTTGTGAAATGGCAAAGATGCTCTTTAAATATTTTTTTTTTGTTTCAAAATTTAAATTTAGGCTATATTTGTGAAGAGATACTAAATTGAGATGATTCAAAATTCAAAGGCTACAAAAGAGTACATAATGAAATATCTTCTTCCAAATGCCCTGGCCCTCAGCCACCAACCTCCTGTTGCCAGCGGCAGCCAGTGTCACTGGTCCTTGCGTAGTCTTCCAGGCATATTTTGTATGTAGTCAAACAAATACAGTAATATGTATACATAATAAAAAAGTTCACAGTAATTGAATATTGTTAGGAACATCAGAAAATACAAAGAGAAAAACAAGTCATCCGTGGCATTATTCTCCATAGCGAATCTGTGTTAGTTAACATCTTGATGCATTCACTTCCAGATTTTTCTTTACTGATAAAGATTTTTGATTGAAATGGCACCAACATGCAAATATGTTATAATAGCTTGTCTAAAACTCAGAAATAGGGTTGGGCGTGGTGGCTTATGCCTGTAGTCCTAGCACTCTGGGAGGCAAGGTGGGAGGATCACTTGAGGTCAGGAGTTTGAGACCAGCCTGAGAAAGAGTGAGACCCTGTCTCTACTAAAAATAGAAAAAATTAGCGGGGCATAGCAGTGAGCGCCTGTAGACCTAGCTACTTGAGAGGCTGAGGCAGGAGGATCGCTTGAGCCCAGGAGTTTGAGGTTGCTGTGAGCTAGGCTGACGCCATGGTACTCTAGCCTGGGCAACAGAGCGAGACTCTGTTGCAAACAAAAACAAAAACAAAAAAACCTCAGAAATAGATTATGACTATCTTCCTATGTTAATGATTATGTTTCACAACTATTTTTTATAGGTGCACAATATTCCATTGTATGGGTATGCTATGATTTATTTAGATTGTTTCTATTTTTGGCTCCTTGGGCTGTTTTCGGTTCCTTGCTGTTTTAAGCAGGGCTGCAGTGAACATCCTTGTACCTAAATCTCTGCTCACCTGTCCAAATATTTCCTTAGGATACATTTCCTAGAAGTGGAAGTCCTGGAGTTCCTGGGCTAAGAGACGTGCCCATGCATGCACATTTTAAAGGCTTTTGACTTGTATGATCTAACTGCCTTCAGAAAGATCCTGTGATTTTATGTGACTGGCAGTAGCAGGGGCAAGAACCAAGGAGCACTGTCTCTTTTGAAATGAAATGGCAGATTTCACCAGCTGAGTGTGTCCTTGTGGAGGTTTTTTTTTTTCCTGGCGGAGCTCCTGGAGGTGGATGCCGCTGTAGCCAGAGGGCTCCTCCTTCCTTGCCCCAAGTCTGGCAGGGCCAATGGGTGGGTGGGAGGGTGTGGGCGGGGGATGATGGCTGGGGTCCTGGATCTGACCTCCCTGCTGAGGGGATGGGCTGGGGCACAGTCTGTGAGGGGAGGTGGAGAGTGCCCCCACAGATGTCACAGAGTCTCCAGGGAGCTGGTGTGCAGCCAGGGCAGGAGGTGCCGGAGGGGACGAGTTTCGAGGAGCTTCGCAGAGCTGTGAGCTGAGCCTCTGAGTGGGTGTGAACTCCAGCTCTGCCCCTCCCAGCCGTGCCATTGGTGGCGACCAAAGCCACTGGGACCTGAATCTCTGTTGCCTCTGGAGTGAAATGAGGCTAGGACTGCACCCACGTTGGATTGGCAAAGGGCACATGCCCAAGCCCTTGGCCTGGTACCTGGCACACTGGGATTCTTTCACAAAAGGCAGTTTGGAAAAAAAGTTTTAAAAGAACCCAGGAAAATCGGGATCGGCTCAGGCACGCCCAGGAAAGGACCCACGTCCTGGCAAGAAAGGGGGTTGCACTCCTCCCTCCCTCGAGCTCTCCTACCCTGTTCCAGGAAGCCAGCCGCCTTCCAGCATCAGCTGGAGCTGGGGGCTCCTGATCCTCCACCGGAAAGTGAGCTCCAGGCCACGCTCCTCCCCATGGAGTGTGAATCCACGTCCTACCTGGTGCGTGTCAGCAGCTGCCCGGGAGCAAAGCGGGTGGGGGTGGGAACACGCCCTGTGCATGTGAGTACATGAAGGAGAGCGGATGTGAGCAAATGTCTATGTGAATTTGAGGTTGTGTGTGAGCATGTGTGTGTCTACATGAGCGTGCAAAGATATGTGAGCAAATGTGAGGTTGTTAGTAAGCATATATGTGTGTGAGTGTGCAAGTGCACGTGTGAGAACATGAGCATATGTGTGAGTGAATGTGTGTGTGAGCACGAGCGTGGAGTGTGTGGATGTGTGTACAAGTATGAAGGTGTTGTGTGTTTGAGTGTGAGGATGGGTATGCATTTGCATGTGCGAACATGTGTGTGTGTGTGCAAAGCGTGTGTGTCGCATGTGTGAATGTGAGTGTGAGAGGAGAGTGTGTGCTGTGTGTGGGAGACGCGGAGCACCAGGGTGGGAGCCCTGCAGCGAATACTGCATTCTGCCAGTTTGCTCCCCTCCTGCGGGAGGTCCAGGCTGGGGCTGGGAACTGCTGATACCCTGGGAGGGTGGGGGCCGCCCTGGAGGCTGCAGAGGCAGTGCTGGGCACTGTGGGCAGCTGGCTGGGGAGTGCTCGGCCAGGCAGGAACTCATCTCCGGGACTCCTGCTTTGCCCTGACTGCAGAAAGAAGGGCGTGGAGGGAGGCAGCGGCAGCAGGTCCCTGTCATCTGCAAGGGAACCAATTCAAGCGCAGGGGCATGGGCAAGAGAAGGGAGTTCAGACAGAGGTGAGCGAAAGCAGGGAGGTTTATTGAAAGCAGAGTACGCTTGGCTTGCACTTGCGCTTGCTCATAAGGATAGGTAAAAGAGCAGACAGATCCAAGAAGGAACAGTGTCACCCAAGGTTAGGGTCTGTCCTTTTATGCTAATCCGAAATAATATGCTAAACCGGGGGTGGACTATTCATGGATTTTCTGGGAAAGGGGTGGCGAGTTCCTAGAACCGGGAACTCTCCCCTTTCTTAACCTTATAGGGTAACTTCCGGGAGTTGCTATGGCATTTGTAAACTGCCACAGCGCTGGTGGGTGTGATTTTTACTATGTTAATGAGGGTAGTTCATTTAGGGACACTGTCTTCTCAATTGTGCACATGCACCAATTAAAGGGATTCCCCCTTTTACCTTTAATAGCGGTGTTGTGGCTAAAGTGAAATAACTAAGGGTCCCTCCTGGTTACATTTATCTTAGCACAGCTATTCTGTCCTTGTGATTTTCTTATCCTGTTGGCCTGGTCCTTCTGACCCTTGCCCTAACTGCCCAGGGACATCTGACTCCTGTCTCAGGGAGGTGGGAGCGGGGAGGTAACCCTGAGGCTGGCCGGGAGCCTCTCAGGATGCCCAGGCCTTTCTGTCTTTCACTGTCACCCTGTTAGGACCCGTAGGTGTTTTTGCCCTAACAGGTGCCTCCCCTAAGGCAGGTGCTACCTGCTTGAATGGGAGGTGGGTTAAGGAAAAGAGAGAAATATACAGACACAAAACCCAGATTAATCGCTCAAAGAATGATCCGGCGTATAAATGACGCATGAACTATATATATTTATTTTTGAGACAGAGTCTCACTCTTGTTGCCCTAGCTAGAGTGCGATGGCATCAGCCTAGCTCACAGCAACCTCAAACTCCTGGGCTCAAGCGATCCTTCTGCCTCAGCCTCCCGAGTAGCTGGGACTACAGGCATGCACCACCATGCCTGGCTAATTTTTTCTATATATTTTTAGTTGGCCAATTAATTTCTTTGTATTTTTAATAGATACAGAGTCTCTCTCTTGCTCAGGCTGGTCTCGAACTCCTGAGTTCAAATGATCCGCCTGCCTCAGCCTCCCAGAGTGCTAGGATTACAGGTGTGAGCCACTGTGCCCAGCCACGCATGAACAATATTAACGAGGGAGTGTTTGTAGATTCCCCTCCCCCAGCCTGCTTCCCTCCTCTAGCAATATGGGTTCTTATCACAGAGGGGCCAGGCCAGTCTCTGTCCCCGGGAGGGGTGTGGTGGGGCACTCCTGTTGCTGTCCACCCAGGCTGAAGAGACTTGGCCCTGAGGCTCCCAGGCTTACCCTGGCATTACCACCCGGGGGGATGGCAGGTGAGAGAGAGGGGGGCATATTCTGGAAGCGGCGTATGTCACTGCTGGCCACGTCACTGGCCAGACTTGTCTCCTGTTCTTCCCAACCCCCTGTCCCCTTACAGAGGAAGCTGGGAAAAGGATTCTGAGGACATTGTCTCTTTCCTTGGGGGCCATAATTCCCTACTACTGGTCCTCAGCATCTCCATATGGTCCTCTGTTCAGTAGCCACGGGAATTCAAACAATGAGAGCGACATTCATCCAACTTCTGCAGGCTAAGGCCACGCCCCTTTGCCAGCCTCATTCCTCACCACCTTCTGCCGTGGGCTCTTGGCTCCATCATGCCTCTTTTGAGTCCTCAAAAGCAGCATGCTCGGCCGGGCGCGGTGGCTCACGTCTGTAATCCTAGCACTCTGGGAGGCCAAGGCGGGCGGATCACTCAAGGTCTAGGAGTTCGAAACCAGCCTGAGCAAGAGCGAGACCCTGACTCTACTATAAATAGAAAGAAATTAATTGGCCAACTAATATATAGAAAAAATTAGCTGGGCATGGTGGCGCATGCCTGTAGTCCCAGCTACTTGGGAGGCTGAGGCAGGAGGATTGCTTGAGCCCAGGAGTTTGAGGTTGCTGTGAGCTAGGCTGATGCCACGGCACTCACTCTAGCCTGGGCAACAAAGCGAGACTCTGTCTCAAAAAAAAAAAAAAAAAAGGCAGCATGCTCATTCTTTGCAAATGCTGTTCCCTCCACTGGGCACACTTTTCCCTTCTCTTGGCCAAGCAGATGCTGTGTGATCCCTTAGTGCTCAGATGGAAGCTGCTTTCTGAGAGTAGCCTCTCCCGACCCCGTGTGCAGCCTGGGAGCTCCAGCCTTGGGCTTCTAGAACAGGCTGTAGCTCCCAGGAAAGCAGCCGTACCTCGTGTGGCCGTTACTGTGCAATTGTCAGTCTCTCCCTCTAGCCGAGAGCATGGCGGGAGGGACAGGACTGTCCGCACCATTTACCACTGTGCCCTTGGTGCCATGTCAGGCCTGGCACATGGTAGGCACTGAGCTGGTGTTTGTTGAGTGAGCAAATGAACACACTTGTGGATCCAGCCATTCCCTAGCTACCCCAGCTGAATTTATACAAACTCCACCACTCTCCCCACCCAGGGGCTCAGGGCGGACTGGCTGGGCGGGTGGGGCCCCTCCTCAAGCTGCCTGACGGTCCTGTGTGTGTCCGAAGGCTGCCTGTATCACAGTGGCTCTGCCACCTGCATGCCGGGTGACCGTGGGCAAGTCACACACACTCTCTGGAGCTTCTGCTGTCTTATCAGTAACATGGGATGGGGGAGGTCACTGACTCTCAGGCCCAGCTCCGCAGGGCTCAGCCTCGGGGGTCTGCCTCTCTCCTCCTGAGTGCGAGTGGGGACCTCGGACAAATTATGGAAACTTTCTGTGCCTCAGTTCACTTTATCGGTGAAATAGGGGCAATAATACTGGCTACCTTGTGGGGTGCTTGTGAGGATAAGGTCAGGTAATACATGCCAAGCACTTGGGACGCTGCCCAGGTGTTTCCCAAATGCTGAGGAGGCAGCAGAGGGCAGGGAGGCCCCGGGGGTGTGCGAGGCAGGGAGGTCCCTGCCGTCCAGGCCGACCCAGGCAGGGTTCTCGGGATGGCGCGAGTGTGCTGTGGCCTTTCAGCACGTTTTCATTGAAGGAAGCCATTCCTTTCAGGTTTCTGAAAATCTCAAAGGTAAGTACGTTTTAGCAGGGAAAGCCAGGAGACCAATTTGTATAAGTACCCTTCACAGTGGCTGCTCTGATGGCTTCCCCAACTTCTCCAACAGTGCCGTGTGGGCCCTCAGGTGGGACCCAGGCGGGCAGCGTGGGTTTGCTTTTTGTGGCTGGAGATTGCAGCCGCCAGGCCAGGGCCTCTGGGTCCCCCTCTTCCTGGCTGTTGCCCCCGAACCCTTGCCTGCCTCTGACTCTCCCTGGGGCCTGGAGACCGTGGATGGCCTGGGACACCTGAACTCACAGGCTGGGAGGCAGGCAGGGGTTCCTGAGCCCCCCGTGTCCTGCTGAATCAGAATTTCTGGGGCAGGGTCTGGGGAGCTGCCTTTTAAAAAGCTTCCCTGATGCACCTTCAGGGTAAGAACCACAGATCTCTTTAACCTCTGCAACTTTCCCGACGGGGAGACCAGGGCACACAGAGGGGAAGGGACTTACCCGGAGCCGCACAGCTGCCGACTGATGCCCAGAGCACCGGCTTTCCTCCTTGTTGGGCCATGCTTCCTGTCATGTGGCATTTTCCATAGGGACACAGGTCTAGTTTCATGCTAGGAGCTCTCAGAAACCAGTATTCTCTGCCAGACACCCAGGCCATCATCCGCTTTAGTGGAAAGCAGGTGTTGTATAGAGTAGGGGGTGTTTGCTATGCCCCCCGCCACCCCTTGCCCAGATCCTTGGAGCCTCGTACGTTACTTTTCCTGCCCAGTGGTGGTCACTGGGTGCCTGGCAGGGCCTGCTCACCAACAGATGTCCCTGCAAACCTGCCACAAGGCAGGCTTCTGGGAGGACGCTGGACACAGAGGGAGGGGGGAGAGGCCGCCTCTGAGCTGGGGAGACCAGGTGGGCACTGGCTGGTTCCGTCCACGTCCGCATCTGCCCCGGCTGAGGCTTGGAAGCTCAGCCCAGAAGGCTCTTCTTGTCTGGGGGAGCCAAGTGCAGGGAAAGTGTCTGTGGTTGCTTGTGGGAAGAGGAAACACTTTCTGGGCATTGCCTTCAACGACGAGGGTAATGACAATGTGGAGTCCGTTCATTGTGTCTTCGTGTGTGTGGCAGTCTCTGTGCGCGCAGATTCAAGGTCACGCCACTATCATCACTGTTGTTGCTGGACATGTCACAGCAGCAGCTAACAGTGGGAGTGACCGCACACTTGCCCTGTGCGGGGAGCCGGGCTCTGGGCCGAGCACTGTCACTGGTGGATCCATTTCGCAAACAGGTTCTGCATTGCCATCGTGTTGTTGCTGCCATGTTGTGGGTGGAGATAAAGAGGCTCAGAGAAGGAAACAGTGCAAGGCCACACCAAGGCTTCCAGGGCCGCCCGCCCTAGACAGGCCTCCCTACTCCAGCGCTAAGCCCTTGACCATGGCGTTCTGCCGCCCGCCCTCGTTAGCTCCTGCCTTCTACATGTCTCTGTCTGCAGGACGTGTGGTTGGTCATTCGCTCTCCTCTGCCACGTTTTAGCTCTCTTTGCACCGAGGGTCCGGTTCTTGCTCTGACTCTGCAGGGCCCGGAGCTCTGTGGACGCCAGGTCTGGATTCTCTTCCTTGGAAGCAGACACGGCAGCTCGACCCGCTGCCCTTCTGAAACAGACTGTGTCAGTCGGCGTGTCACGTCACAGCGTCTCTTGTCTCGGCTCAGCTTTCCCTTCTGATCAACGGCGTGGTGCCACAACGTGAGGCTTGGTCCAGAACTGCTGGAACAGGATTCCAGAACACACTCAGGCGGTGCCTGCCGACGGGGCCACGTTCTGAAAGATGCGTCACCAGGCGATTTCGTCCTCCTGCGAACATCGCAGTGTCACATAAACCTGCCTGGCGTAGCCCGCACGCCCAGGCTGTGTCGCGGCCCGCTGCTCCCGCGCTACAGCATGTTACTGCCCTGAATGCTGTGGGCAGCTGCAACACGTGGTATCTGTGTATCTGAACTTGGGAAAGGCAGCACGTTGCACTCCGCCAGCGTTATGGCTGTGACCTCACTAGGTGATAGGAATTTTTCAGCTCCTTTATAAGCTTATATGGGACCACAGCTGTATGTGCGGTCCCTCATCCAAAACATTGCGATGTGGCACATGACTGTAAATTGTTTCAAGGAGAAAATCAAACAACACAAATGAAAGATGGATGAGGCTGGGCACAGTGGCTTCATGCCTGTAATCCCAGCGCTTCCGGAGGCTGAGGTGGGAGGATTGTTTGAGGCCAGGAGTTTGAGACCAGCCTGGGCAATATAGGGGGACCCCATCTCTTTAAAAAAATGGATAAACAGGAATACATTTTGTGGCCGGGCGAGGTGGCTCACGCCTGTAATCCTAGCACTCTGGGAGGCTGAGGCGGGTGGATTGCTCGAGATCAGGAGTTCAAAACCAGCCTGAGCAAGAGCGAGACCCCGTCTCTACTAAAATAGAAAGAAATTAATTGGCCAACTAATATATATAGAAAAATTAGCAGGGCATGGTGGCGCATGCCTGTAGTCCCAGCTACTCGGGAGGCTGAGGCAGAAGGATTGCTTGAGCCCAGGAGTTTGAGGTTGCTGTGAGCTAGGCTGATGCCACAGCACTCACTCTAGCCTGGGCAACAAAGTGAGACCCTGTCTCAAAAGAAAAAAAGGATACATTTTGTAAAAATTCAGGAGAAAAGACCCTAAGGTCTTAGTGGACCACCAGCTGAGCATTACTCAGCTGCTGTTTTAAAAACCTACTTAGGAAGAAGAACTCTGCAAGAAGTGAAATAAAATTGAAAAAGAAAAGTAATAAAAACCTACTTAGCAGTGGAATATGATAGTAGAATTGTTAAGGTAAGCACCACAAAACAGTGCCACATCTCAGGTGTACGCTGGGCTGAGAATACCTGACACTCTGCCTCCTCTTTTTTGATGCTATAATCACTGTTCAGGGACTTGCATCATTCCCATCTTGTGACCTCCACAAGAATCCAGGTGAGAAATTCATTTGAAGCTCTATGTTCTTACCTTCATTCAGCTCTCAAGAAAGTGTAGCTGAGGCTGCTATTTGCTTACTCAATACCTACACCCCTACCTTCCTTAGCAACAGAAAGCTTATAGTGTTGGGTGTGTCAATGGGCTTTTTATAATATCACATTTCCTAGCCTCTCAGAAGAGGCAAATAAGATGTAAGCAAAGATTATTGGGTGGGGTTTCTGGGAAAGCTCTTCAAAGGAGGCTGACTCAGCTGGGAGTCATGTCCTTTTGCCCTTACCCCTTTCTACTCCCTGAGGCCTGGTATGTGGATGTGACGTCTGGAGCTGCAGTAGTCATTTTGGAATCATGAGGTGACCTGATGGATGGAGCCTAATGTTAATGATGACAGAGAGCAAGATAGAATGAGCTTGGTTTACTGATGGCTAAGGAGCTGCTATATCGATGCTGATCTGGCTACCTCTAGACATTTTTCTTGGCCTCCATCTTACTCTAGCCACTTTTATTTTGGTTCTCTGTAACTTGTAGTCAGGTGTAATTCTTTTTTTTTTTTTTTTTGAGACAGAGTCTCGCTTTGTTGCCCAGGCTAGAGTGAGTGCCGTGGTGTCAGCCTAGCTCACAGCAACCTCAAACTCCTGGGCTCAAGTGATCCTACTGCCTCAGCCTCCCGAGTAGCTGGGACTACAGGCATGCGCCACCATGCCCGGCTAATTTTTTGTATATATATTAGTTGGCCAATTAGTTTCTTTCTATTTATGGTAGAGACGGGGTCTCGCTCTTGCTCAGGCTGGTTTGGAACTCCTGACCTCAGGCGATCCGCCCGCCTCGGCCTCCCAGAGTGCTAGGATTGCAGGCGTGAGCCACCGCGCCCGGCCAGGTGTAATTCTTAACTGATACCAAAGGCTTTTTTTTTTTTTGAGACAGAGTCTCACTTTATTGCCCAGGCTAGAGTGAGTGCCATGGTGTCAGCCTAGCTCACAGCAACCTCCAACTCCTGGGCTCAAGCGATCCTCCTGCCTCAGCCTCCTGAGTAGCTGGGACTACAGGCATGCGCCACCATGCCCGGCTAATTTTTTCTATATATATTAGTTGGCCAATTAATTTCTTTATATTTTTAGTAGAGCCGGGGTCTTGCTCTTGCTCAGGCTGGTCTCGAACTCCTGACCTCGAGCGATCCGCCCGCCTCGGCCTCCCAGAGAGCTAGGACTACAGGTGTGAGCCACCGCGCCCGGCCGATACCAAAGGCTTTTGAGCACAGCCAGCACATCACTTCCTGCCTCTACTCATGAATAGAGAGAAGTTTGACGTGGATGTAGCAGGGTGTCCCCGAGGTATCCGTATTGGAACAGAGACAACTCTTTCCGGGACTGGGGGCCTTACGTTGGCTGGGTCCTATTTGCAGGAAGGGACATGCATGCTAGTTTTATCTCTTAGGACTGGAGGAGGAGAATGAGGGCATTTGGGGTGGAAGTACCCAGGGAGAGGAAGGGAGGCGGGGATGGTGGAGGAGGTGCCGCAGGGCGAGGGCTGAGGCTGCAGCCTGCAGAGCTGCTTCTGGGAGAGGCCGGGAGCCTCGGGGCTCAGGCAGGGTCCCTTCCAGGCCTGGGTGACAAAGGACAGTGCAGCTACAGTGGCAGGGGTGGGGGTGGGGCGCACAGAGCTTTGTGTTCCTGCCCAACCCTAGCCTGACCTGACTCTCTAGGGCTGGCAGCCGGGGGACCATGGAAGGTAGCCCTGATGGCTGGGCCAGCAGAGACAGAGAACGGGGCTGGGGGAAGACAAGTGCGGCTTGGCCCTGAGCACGTGACGGACACGCAGGGGGCTTCCCGCAGTGCCTGCGCGTGGCTGCTGAGGGGCTGGGGCCTGTGGGTGTGCGGCCACGCGCTAAGAACCTCGGCAGTTTAGCCCAAGACCTCATTTGTACCCCTCGGGTGGCCAAGCGGGACATGGAGTTACACAGGGAGTTGGAATCCAAGGAACTTAATTAAGGTTGTAAATCCTGCAGCCCTCGGTGCCGTGGCCTGAGTATTACCTGGTGTAGACGCGCCCCTTCGGAAAGCCGGTTTCCGCAGCTGCTCCATAAACATCCTTGACGCTCACAGCCCTCTTTGCTGTCTTGTAGCTCACACCACATTTTCTGCCTGCTCCATGTTTGCCTATTGAATCAGCAATTCGGCCTAACAGATTTAAAGGCATATACAACCTTTTATTTTTTTTTTTCAAAGCAAAACCTTCTTCCTCGGTTTAAGCAGCTCTGCCTGACCCAAAGGCCCGTGTTCTTAGAAACAGCCCTTTGCCAATGGGCTGCTGCTCACTCATAAGCGAGATCTGAAACCCGCCGCAGGGACCAGCAGTGCGGTGGCCGACTGCTCTGCAGGTGTAGGGCGTGTTCTCTCCTGGGAGTTAGGTGGGGAGATACTGTAACCCTCATTTTACAGACACAGATGTAAGGTGAGGGCTTGCGTGTGACGACGAGGCCCCACGGACTATGAGCATGAAGGGAAGATGGGCTCAGTGCGACCCCAAGTATTTGCATAAATAGAACAAAAGTGTGAGCTGAGCTTTGAGTCTCAGCCTGTGATGTGTGATCTCTTTCGACATGTGCAGCTGACACAGCACCTGTCCCTGCTGCTTACCCTTTCTTAAGAAGTCCCAGTTTTCTTGTAGGTCTCTACTCTGTCCCTCCACACACGTCCTAAGTCACACCTTGGCCAGAGTTGCTGGAACGTGCAGGAAGCCTGCTCACTTTCCCTGGCCATGGCCGAGGAAGCACCTAGCCCCAAAGGTGGCAGGCAGCTGCCTGTGCCCACGAGGGGACTGTGCCTCAGGGTCCAGCCCAGGCTGCCGATGACAGAGGAGAGGAAAGAAATCGAGTCCTGATGACACAGCCGAGCTTCTGGATGGAACAAACCCTGTGGTCACCCTATGCTGGACTGTCCCTGAGCCGGGCAGCAGCTCCCCTCGGTATTTTCTTTACTGGCGCCATCCAGAGTTCTGTCCATACTGGCGGCCAGTCCCCGCCTCCATGGTCAGCACACAGCTCCTTGAGGGCCACAGTTTGTGGCTGTGTCTGTGCTCCTTGCTCCATTCTTCAGGTGTGAAGAGCAAATCAGGAAAAGGTGTTGGGACCAAGGACACAGTCACATGAGTCATCAACTCAGGACAATGATATGTCAATTAACAAAAGTTCTGCTATAAGAATTGTCCCTCTGGTGGCTCACGCCTGTAATCCTAGCACTCTGGGAGGCCGAGGTGGGTGGATTGCTCAAGGTCAGGAGTTCAAAACCAGCATGAGCAAGAGTGAGACCGCCCCACCCCCTGTCTCTACTAAAAATAGAAAGAAACTAGCTGAACAACTAAAAATATATAGAAAAATTAGCTGGGCATGTCTACTCGGGAGGCTGAGGCAGGAGGATCGCTTGAGCCCAAGAGTTTGAGGTTGCTGTTAGCCAGGCTGATGCCACGGCACTCTAGCCCAGGCAACAGAGTGAGACACTGTCTCAAAAAAAAAGAATCGACCCTCTGGGCAGATGTGCGTAGCTGGCAGAGGGAGCAGTCTCCGAGATGGAGAGTGCCCCAGGAAGCCTGGCCCGCTGCAGGGCAGGGTGTGGGCGCTGTGGGGCAGAGAGCCAAGAGCTCCTGCAGAGGGGCTGTGCAGGAGCCTGTCGCTCCTTCCACCGCACCGCCATTCTTCAGGTGCAAGGCCAGGTTAGGGGAAGGTGGGACCTTCCTTGGGACTTGGAGGGGCTGAGGTCCTTCATTTGCCAGCCTCCTGTGGGTGATGCCTACGGCTGTCCTGTGGCCTGCAGGGGGCAGGGTGAGGACAGGAGTGGACTTGGCCCAGAGGAGGTGAAGTCAAGGGCAGCTGTGCAGCCTGGGGCTGTGTGCCACCGGGTGGGGGTCGGGGCTCCCGGGAGATGGTGGGTGGAAGGGAGGAGCCTCCAGGGGTCTAGGGCAGAATTGGCTCAGCGGGACCAGAAATTCCATGACACCCTTTCCCCGGAGAGAGGTGTGCGCAGTGTGTGGAGACAGCCCCAGAGTAGGGGGAACAGGCTGGCTCCCCACTGCTACCAGCAGATGGTGAGACCCTTACTTGGGACTTGGGGTTCTTAGCTGGAACGTAGCAGGGAGCTGCCCTATGGAGCATTTTGCAACCTATGTTCCTTCGAGCTCATGGAGTTTGTAAGGTGGTAATAGGTGCTCTGCAAAAAGGTTTTGTCATCAGCTGTGCACTTTGCTGCCTCTTGGAAAGTCCTAAAGGCCCTTCATGGATTAAAGGCTCTGAGGAGTCCTGCACTGTGAAGCCTGTTTGACTCAGAGTTGCGACGATACACCTGGGAACACCTGTGGAGTACCAGGGTTCCGTGGAAGGCAGTTTGGGAAACTCAGCTCTGGCTATGGCCCACTCTCAGCCTGGGCATTCTCGTGGGAACAGGCAGGCTTGACACAGGAGGGGACTTATAGGCCGGAGAGTCAGTTCCTTCCTTGGCAGGGAAGCCATCCCTGGCTTCGCACGCCACCGTCCTGGGCCACTCAGGCCCTGCGCAGGTTCCCTTGCTGCTCACCCTCCTCTTAAAGCAGTCGCCACAACTCTGCTTCTCAGGGGTTCTTCCCGGGAGGGAGACCTTTTCCCCAGGACTGTCTCTTCCGTGTAGCTCTTGCAGGTCACTGGAAGGGACGGAGGGTCCTGCATCTCAGGCAGATCTTGGCAAGTCCATCCCCAGTCTGGTTCCTGATTTACCTGCCGGGGCTGTTTCCCGGCCTTGCCTCTGTGGTGCTGGGGACTATTGGGGCTGGGGACACCGAGTCTCTGCAGATGCCATCTCGTGGGGCCTTTGGGTCAACCCCCTCCTGGATCCTGTTTCCAAAGAATCAGACGTTCATTCCACAGCAGGAGCTTTTCCCACGTACAAGGCTGGAGCTGGGGCCTGGGGATGGAGACAGGACGGAACATGGCCTGTCCTTGGGGGCTGCAGGCTGCTGGGGAGGCAGCGATGACAAGGCCATGAAGGGGGTGGCTCCAGGGAGCACAGAAGAGCGGGCACTTGACTTCGTCCCTGGAGGCCAGAAGGGATTCTTCTGGATGTGAGTACCAGGAAGGCTGGAGCACCCTGGAAACCGGCCGCAGCTCCCGGAAGCCAAGGCAAACTCATGCCATAGGGCTGGTCTGCTGCTGCCACCACTGCCACCCTGTCTGGCCCTGCTGCAGCCTCCGGCTCTGTGCCCTGGGTGCCACCACGGGCCCTGCGGCCCCTGCTGTTCCTAAAGTGGGACATTGCAGCCAGAACACACTCCCCACTGTCCCTGACTCCCAATTCCAGGTCCGGGCAGGTGTGTCCGCCCGTGGAGCCTGGGCTGTGCCCGCCCCATGCTGCGCAGGAGCCTGCGGAGCGAGGCTGCCTCTTGGCTGCCACGGCGGCACGTGGCCCCTGCCTCTGCCCAAGCCTTTATGGTCAGGGACGCCCCAGATGTAGGAAGGGGTTGGCCAAAGTGACCAGTGTCTGTCTCCTGCTCCCAGGGTGAGTCAGCACACCTGCCTCCAGGTGTGGGCTCTGGAGCCACCTGCCAGGTAAGCAGTGAGAAATCAGGCAGGTCTCCCTGGGCCAGTCCCTTGAGGCCTTAGGACAGGGCCTCATCTGCTCTTATGGCTTCAATGTCCCCTGACACTGATGCTGCCTCAGTCTATAGCTCCAGCTCAGTCCCCACAAATGGACAGATGTCCCCCTTCCTGCTGGACACCTCTCCTGGGAGGTCCCACAGGCATTTCCATCCACTTCATCCTACATAAAACGGAATCAGCATCTCCACCGAGCCCTCAACTCCTGTCTTCATGAATGACGCTGTCCTCTCCCACGTCCAGGCGGGAACACAAGAGTCATCCCATCCCCCACCTTCACAAGGTCACCAAGCCTCACCCTTTCTGCCCACCGAATCTCTCTCTCCTTTCTGTTTGAGACAGGGTCTCTCTCTGTCACCAGCGCTAGAGTGCTGTGGCATCATCATAGCTCACAGCAACCTCAAACTCGTTGGCTGGAGGGATCCTCCTGCCTCAGCCTCCTGAGTAGCTGGGACTATAGGCACCCGCCATGATGCGTGGCTCATTTTTCTATTTTTTGTAGACATCTGGTCTTGCTCAGGCTGGTCTCAAACTCCTGGCTTCAAGTGATTCTCCCGCCTCGGCCTCCCAGAGTGCTGGGATTATAGGTGTGAGCCACTGTGCCTGGCCTGAATATCTCTTAAATGTCTCCACTCCTCTACGTGCTCACCATGTTCATCACGTTGGCTCAGATCAATCCATGAACTTGCCCCTCTGCTGCCCCGCCCCTCCCACAGACTACACACTGCGTCGGAGCAGTCCTGCTCGGTGGCCTGTCAGGTCCTGTACTCTGCCTGGGACCCAAGCCCCGCCTGACCCTGCACCAGCAGACACTGCCACTGCCTCTGCCAGGGCTGCTCCTGGCTGCAAGGAAGACATGGTGTCTCACTGTGATGTCATTAGCATTTCTCTGATGACTAGTGATGTTGAGCATCTTTTTATATGCTTATTAGCCATTCCTGTATTTTCTTTGGAGTAATGTCTATTCAGATTGTTTGCCCATTTTATTATTATTATTATTATTATTATTATTATTTATTTCGGCATATTATGGGGGTACAGACTTTAAGGTTTCAATAAATGCCCTATTCCGCCCTCCCCCCACAAGTCTGAGTTTCCAGCATGACCATCCCCCTGTTTGCCCATTTTAAAATAATAATAAAAAAAAATACCTAATTGGGCCTGGCGAGGTGGCTCATGCCTATAATCCTAGTGCTCTGGGAGGCCCAGGCAGGAGTATCACTTGAGCTCAGGAGTTCAAGACCAGCCTAAACAAGATTGAGACCCCATCTCTACAAATAAAAATTAAAAAAAGAAGAAAAGAAAAAAATTAGTCAGATGTGATGGTGCACACCTGTAGTCCCAGCTACTCAGGAGGCTGAGGCAGGAGGATCGCTTGAACCCAGGAATTTGAGGGTGCTGTGAGCTATGATGATGTTAATGTACTCAGCCCAGTCAACAGAGCAAGACACTGTCTCAAAAAAAAATGTTATATGACGCTTGTATGGGTTTAGGTGAATTTGAATCCATTCACCCATCAATTATTTATTGGGTGTATTTTCTATGTTAGGCACGGTCCCCCACACCACTGCACTCTAGCTAGGGTGAAAGAGTGAGACTCTGTCTCAAAAAAAACAAACCAAAAAAACCAAAAACTAATTGGGTTGTATTGTTTTTTAAATTGTGGTAAGATACATACAAAAAATGTACTGTCTTAACCATCGTTAAGGGTACAGTTTTGTAGTATTAGGTACATATTTTTTTTAAGACAATAGCCATGCAAATGGATCTAAAGTGGTTTTGGGCCGGGCAAGGTGGCTCATGCCTGTAATCCTAGCTCTCTGGGAGGCCGAGGCGGGCGGATTGTTTGAGCTCAGGAGTTCAAAACCAGCCTGAGCAAGAGCGAGACCCCGTCTCTACCATAAATATAAAGAAATAAATTGGCCAACTAAAAATATATAGAAAAAATTAGCCGGGCATGGTGGCACATGCCTGTAGTCCCAGCTACTTGGGAGGCTGAGGCAGCAGGATTGCTTGAGCCCAGGAGTTTGAGGTTGCTGTGAGCTAGGCTGACACCACGGCACTCATTCTAGCCTGGGCAACAGAGTGAGACTCTGTCTCAAAAAAAAAAAGTGGTTTTGATTTGTGTTTCACTAATGATTAGTGACGTTTCACATGCTTGTTGGCCATTTGTATATCTTCTTTGGAGAAATGTCTACTCAAGTCCTTTGTGTAGTTTTTAATCAGGTTGTTTATTGTTGTTGTATTGTAAATATTGACCCCTTATTAGATTATGTGATTTGCAAATATTTTCTCCCATTCTGTAGGTTGCCTTGGGCTGTATCTTTTTTTTTTTTTTTGAGACAGAGTCCCGCTTTGTTGCCCAGGCTAGAGCAAGTGCTGTGGCATCAGCCTAGCTCACAGCAACCTCAAACTCCTGGGCTCAAGCAATCCTGCTGCCTCAGCCTCCCGAGTAGCTGGGACTACAGGCATGCGCCACCATGCCCGGCTAATTTTTTCCATATATATTAGTTGGCCAATTAATTTCTTCCTATTTATAGTAGAGACGGGGTCTCGCTCTTGCTCAGGCTGGTTTCGAACTCCTGACCTCAAGTGATCCGCCCGCCTCAGCCTCCCAGAGAGCTAGGATTACAGGCGTGAGCCACCGTGCCCGGCCGGGCTGTATCTTTTTATTCTTGAATTCCTCCTAAGTTTTTGAAATATGACAGTATAGAACATTAATAGCCACAGTGGCAGATATTCTTGTTTCTTTCTGTGTGGGGAGGTAACACATCAGCCCCCACAGTCATGACAATGTGATTCCACTGCCGGCTCTCACTTTGCCTTGAGCTAGGGGTGGCCATCCCAGGCTCCAACCAAAGAGATGTGAGGAAGCGGCTGCAGGGAGGAGCGGGTGCTTCTGGGAAACATTTTACTTCTTTTTAAAAAATTTTTTTGGATACAAGGTCTCATTATGCTGCTCAGGATGAACTTGAACTCCTGGGCTCAAGCGACCCTCCTGCCTCAGCCTTCCAATTCGGCGGGACAGATGCTACCGTGCTTGGCTTATTTTCTTTCTTGATAAGAGGAACCTCATTTCTTCCTGACAAAGAGCCAACAAATGAGGACCTGGCTTCTGGACAACATCTCTCAACTGCTTCCCCAGTCCCAGAACAGCTGCCTCTTATTTATTCCTTCAGCCTCTGATACATAGATTTTCTGTTCCTTGCAGCCAAAAGCATTCCTAACTGCTACAACCATGTGATACCCTAGGAAGAAAGTTCATTTTCTATTCGTCTTAAATTAGGCCAAACAACATCCTCCAGTATTGCTCCCAGTGGGGTTTGAACAAAGAACCACGTGACAACCTGCGACATAAGATGGCCCAATGAGTATAAGAACTCCCATCATCAAAGTCCAAAAATGCAATACCTTTCCCCTTCTAAGCAAAGCCCAGATGAATTAGAGTCAAGAATCCCTCTGCAGCGTCTCGCCACGTCGGCCCTTGCTGGAGGGCCCCACTCCCCTGGGGTTTGGCTTCCCTTAGCAGCGGCCGCGGCCTAGACTTACTTGCCTGCTGACGTGGACACAGGTCTTCTCCACTTTCAGAGCAAACTTTTGATCTAATTCTACGTTTCCAAAGAGGCACAGTCTCTGGGACACAGGAGATGATCCTGGCACCAGCCTGGCACCCACAGAATATACAAAACAGACAAACATAAGCGGTGCCTGCGTCGCCACCGCGGCAAACCCAGCGATGCGTGTTTGGAACCCAGCCCACAGCACACTGCGGTGGCCGGCCACAGGCTGGAGGAGACGGCTTAGCTGGAGAAAGGAGGGCAGGCGGAACACGTGAGAGACTAGAGAAAATAGGTTTCAGCTTCACCATGAGAGTCCAGGACCCATGAATTTAAACTCCCCTGGGGGAAATTGCCCAAAAAGAAGGAAATTGTGTCCCCTGCCCCCTGTATCCACCCAGGCTCATACCTTGCTCTCAGAGAGCAACCTTGGGGACAGTTATCTTCTTGGATAACTTAAAATTTGCAGTGAAATCACTCCCAATCTCTAGAACTTATCTAGGACTTCGCCCTCCTCCCCCAACTTCACCCTGCAAATATAAAAGCTCTTAGTTCTTTGTGAGAGTGTCCCCACCCCTGCAGGCTTCTCTGAGCATGTCCTTGGTTCCCTGCGGTTCCGATCTGCTCTGCCCTCTAACTTTCTCCATTCTCTGCAGGGTCTGCAGGGAGCTTCCAGCTCTGGGCGGTGGTGTCTCAGCAGCTGCCAGGTCTCCCCAGGCCCCTTCTGAGCCCTCTTGTCCTGCAGATGTCTCAGCTGGAGAGTCACCGAGGAATATTCCTGATCTAACGCAGCTGCTGAGCCTTCAGATGTCTGTGTCCCCAGAGGCCCAGGGGCAGCAACGTGTCTTTTTCCAAAGGCTTTTGCATTTTCTAGGACTCAAGTAACGTGTGTTATTTTTACAGCGGCGGCAGAAGCGCTCCTCGCTGCCACTCTGGCTCTGCAGTGGTTGGAGCTTGCGGTGTTTATTTCCATCTGAGCTTCCTCCCCCACCGAGCTTCCCAACTCTGCAGCTCATTGGAATCACAAATCTCCTGGTGCTCAGCCCCACTCCCGGGGATCCTGATGAATTGATCCCGGGTGGGAGCGGGAGGGTGGAGTCGGCGTTTTAGCAAAGTCCCCCAGATGGCTGTAGCAGCCAGATGGAGGACTCGAGCTTTCTCATGGGCCCGGCTAGATTTTTAACATAAAACCTGTGTCGGTCCTTTCCTTTTCTTCTATACATAGTGTTACACTGCCTGCTGGGTTGTGGAGCCTTTCTCTCTTCTTTTTCCCTTTTCTTTGTTGTAGACCATCAGTGAAAGTAGGGCTTGCGGTGGTCCAGAGATAAAGGGAGTTTCGGCTGAGTTGAGTCGCCGAGGACGCGCCCCATGGTTTTTCCCCACTTCCTGGGTGCACAGTTAGAGCAGACGTTCCTGCTGACGGGCAGTGTCGCCACTTAGGCCCTACGTGGGAGCCCCTGGACCTGCCCCCCTTCCCCCGAGGGTGGCACAGAGCAGCGTGCATCCACCGGCAGCCGTGCGGAGGTTACACAGCCGCCAAAGGCGGGAGGGCTGCAGGGGGGTGATTCCAACCGGCCCGTGTCTCCTGTCCGGTCCCTGCAGAAGGTGGATGCATCTTGCAGGAGGCTGCGTGCTGCTGTGAGTGTAATCAGGCGACGACTCATCGCAGCTGCTGCGCTAGGTGTGGCATCTTCCCCGGAGCAGAACAGCACACCCCTGGCACCTGGTATGCAGCGTCTGACCTGTCCAAATCTTTTTTTCTCTCTAGCAATTTCTAAGGACCACGGAAGCAGTTTGCTCATCCCTGTCACCTTCAAAGTCTTGCCTCAGGGCAACATCAACCCCCCACCGCTTCCTGCCACAGAGGCAGAGATCTTGATTCTGAATTTCATAGAACATGACACTGGCCTACTACCTGGGTGACATTATGCTGATCGGGCCTATATGGCCTGAATGTGTGTCCCCTCCAAAACTCATGTTGAAAATTTTTTTTTTTTGGACAGAGTCTAGCTCTGTTGCCCTGTGGCAGAGTGCAGTGGCGTCATCGTCATTGTAGCTCACTGCAACCTCAAACTCCTGGGCTCAAACTATCCTCCTGCCTCGGCCTCCCATGGTGCTGGGATTACAGGTGTGAGCCACCACACCCAAACTCATGTTGAAATTTAATCGCCATTGTGCTGGCATTGGGAGGTGGGACCTTTGAGAGGTGTTTAGGTCGTGAGGGTCCCATCTTCGGGAATGGACTGATGCTATCGTTGGGGCGGGCTTGTGATTGTGGGAGTGGATTGGCCCCGTCTTGTTCTCTCTCGCTCTCACTTTGCCCTTCTGCCATGTTATGATGTAGTAGGAAGACCCTTGCCAGAGGTCGGCCCCTCAGTCGTAGACCTCTCAGCCTCCAGAGCTGTGAGCCAGTAAGTTTCTCTTCCTTACAAATGCCCCAGCCTGTGGCATCGTTTCAGCAGCGCGTGATGGACTGGCACAGGCCTGAGAAGCAGGAGGCAGCGGGTACTTTTTAGGGGCATTAGTAAAGCAAATGCAAATGAGATGCGGGAGACTAGCCCCACAAAAATTCAGGGTCCCGACATCTCAGTGAGGTTCTAGAGCTCCGGTGGTCTGAGCATGTCAAGATATCCACTCCAAGGTGAAAGACAAGTCGCTGCACCTGGCATCGTCTACGACAAAACGCATGGAGGTGTGCACACCCACATCTGGATGCGTTTCCCCAACCTGTACGCTGAGGAACCCAGGAGGTGCCAGTTTTGAGTTGGGACCAGACCAAGAGAAGACTCTGCAGCACACACAGACTGCCCAGCAAGCTGCCTGCCCCAGTGACGCCCAGGTGTGCGTGTGGCCGCGGACCCTGCGGGGGCTGCAGGGGAGGGCCACTGCGCAGCCTCTAGGATTCGGGGCAAATCCAGCTCCTCTCTGCAGCTGCCTGTTCTCCTCCAGAGAAACATTTCCTGGCTTGTGACTGGGTCCTGGCAGGGCCCGAACACTGGACATCAAGTGACCACGCAGCCTGAGCGTCTGTCTCGGAAGGTCGGGTTCCAGGAAACACGCTCCAGGGTGGAGATTTGCGGGCAGGAGCTTTATTGGGAAACGCGGTTGGAAATGACCCCTGTAAAGGAGTGAAGGAGATGAACTGCGAGCCACGGAGGGCCGGCCGGTCCCCTGGGGGCTCCGGAACTGGGTTAGCCCCTCAGCAGTCTCCCCAATTGAGGCAAAGGAGCCCTGTCACTGCAGCCCGCGCTGACAGCTTCCCCAGGGCGGCGTCAAGTCCCATGGGGGGGAGCGCCCTGCTGCTGAGGGCCAGGCCACTCGATGGGGAGGAGACGTGTCCCGCCTGTTTACAGATGACTCTGAGTACGTCCGGCATCGACAGGAAGTGGGAGCCTGCGCGCGCACGACAGCCTCACTCAGGGGCTGTCCTGAAGGCCAGTGAAGGGCAGATACTCAAGCAAAACATTGGGGTTTCCGCTTTGGGCTGATGGAAGATCAGAGCCACGGATCTGCAGGAATTCATGGGCAGTTGCTGATGGTTTGGTTCAGGGGTTGGCAGCAAACTGTGGCCCCCAGGCCGTATCTGGCCACAGTCTGATTTTGTAAATGAAAGCTTTTATGGGCACACAGCCAGACCCATTCGTTTGCTTGTTGTCTATGCTGCTTTCGTGCTATGAGAGCAGAGCTGCAACAGAGAACACAGGGCCCACAAAGCCTGAGATATTTGCAAACTTGGTAGACAGAGTTCTCCATTCAGCCGAATGGCTGGGGCTTTGGGATGAGCAGGGTTGGGAGATGGGTGACAAAGCAGGGTGGGCAGGAGACACAGGGAGCACCCAGGCGGGCACGGCCTGCGAAGATGTGCATTGGCAGTGTGGGTGTCCGCACAGGGTGTCCTTGGCAGAGGTGGCTGTTCCTAGCCAGGTGGACCAGTGACGAGGGGGTGAAGGGAAGGATCGCCCTGCAGGGGCCAGTCATCCCCTTTCCCTAGCCAGCCCAGGGACTTTCCTGGTGAGTCCCTGTCCAAAGTGACCGTGGTGGCAGAGATGGGGGTTATGCAGGGGCTCAGTGACCAATGCGTGCTTCCCTTCGCTAAGGCCGGTGTGGTGATGACGCTACGGCTGAGAAGCCCCTGGCCCGGGATATCGGGGAAGCAGGGGACCTGGCAGCAGCTTGAATATTCAGAGCTCTCCTATTATGGGAGGGACAGAGACTTGTGTTCACCAGGAGAGAGACAGATGCTGGAGACGCTTTGCCATCCCTGCTCAGAATGAGTCTGCGAGTGCCTTATTCACGACACAGCATTGATTCCTGAATCAAGGAATTCATTTCACAGCAAAAGGAGTGTGGCGAGGGCTTTATGCTCATGCGACTCTCTGGCCTTACCAAGTACCCCGTCACCCAGAAGCAGCTGGCTTCACGGAATGGTGGGAGAGCCACTGACTTGCGGCACCAGCGGGGAGGTGACGCGATGAAAGGATGGCATTCCAACCTACAGGGGACAGAACTGTGGCTTTGAACTTGTGGCCGATTTGTGGTGTTGCTTCTCCATGGACAGAACCCGCCGTGGTCCAGGAATCAGGGGTGGGGTGAGAGTGGCTTCTGTCATTACACCTAAGAGCCACTCCGACTTTTTTGCTTCCTTTCCCAGGAACTTAGAACCCCACTGGTTTGGAAGTCTTAGTTCCCACGGAGGGACTGCTTCCCCCCAGGGGACACAGTTGTTTTACTGATCAGAGTTGAGATGGCTGACTGACGACTTGGGGCTTCCCAGCCACTGAACCAATAGCAAGGAAGGGGCTTACCCTGCGGGCTGGGACGACTGATCCCAGCACCAAGGTGGGCTTGGGGTCCTGCCATGCAGTGCTGTCTCCTTCCTTCCTTCTCCTCATTTTATCATTGTATCATTTTATATAAGCTTTACAAATTTTTGACTTTACAGTTTAGTCTTTAGGTAGCAGAAGTTTAAGATGGGATGGTGGCTGAATCCGAGGAGTAACTGACGAGTCTTGAAGCTGGATGGCGCCCTTGTGCCCCAGGATGGGCCCAGTGACTGTTGGGACTTGGCGTCTTCTCATTTCAGGGATATGAGCTATTATGGACTGAATTTTGTCCCTTCAGAATTCATGTGCTAAAGCTCTAATTCTCAGTGAAGATATGTGAAGATAGTTTCTTGAGGGAGGTAATTAAGGTTAAATGAGGTCGTCGGGTGAGCCCTTGACGGCCACCGGCCCTGGACTCTCCCAGGTGGGCCATTCCAGTCTGCGCTGGAGGTGTCCTAGCACCCTGGTTAGTGTTCTCATCTCTAAGTCACCTCCCCTATCCAGTGACAACGGAAGAGGCCCCTCTTCTTATCCCATCTGTCTGAGCTCACGGGAGGGTGGGATGGTGAAATCCCCTTCCTCCACGGTCACATCTGCGCCCCGGGCCTCTCTCCTCCGGGAAGGCCCCTCTTCCTCAGTTCAGCCATCGTGATGTCCTTTCTGTCGCTTCCCCATGGCTCCTGTTCTGGATGTAGACTGGTTTCTGAGCCAATTCCATTTTTCCTCGAGTTTGCACACAGCTAGTAGATAGCAACAGTCTCGTAGGAGCACATTAACTTCTTCTCACTGTCGGGTTTGTAATCGTCCCATCGATTTGTGTTTCGAGAGCCAGTAGAAGGCGATGATTGCGAGGCGGACCCCAGAGCCAGAAGGCCTAGGTTAAATCTGCGGATCCGCACACCAACCCGCTGTGTGACTTCAGGCACATTATTTAAACTCTGTGTCTCCGATTCCTCGTCTGTGAGGTGCATATGTTACCCTCTAGCAGAGAGAGAGAATTCAATGAGCTAATTCACGTAAAGCAACGTGCGGGTCACAGAGCAAGCGCCGAGTGTCCAGTTACAATTATTCTCGACTTCACTCCAAGACGATGACTCATTCCCTGGAGGGGAGTTGAGTCACGTGCACATTATATCAAACGCACGTTATACTAAACGTACTTGGCAGAAAGGGGAGGAAGGATCATTTGATATTGCTGACACCCTGGTGGCGGCATTGCCATCCATTGCACCAGCCCTGCAGTGGGCGGGAGAGGCCCCTCTGGGGATATGGCCGACGAGGGTGACCTCGGGGCTGGCGTCTCTCAGCTGAGTGCCAGTCTGGGGCATGCAGGCTGCATCTGCCACATGACGTGGGCTCAGTGCAAGCTGACTGCAGCCCTGGAGGAGGCCCAGCCGTGCTGGACTTCAGAGACGAGGACTCCCCAATGGTGTCTTTCGTAGGACTGGCAGGGCCATGATGCCATGTGCTTTTTGCCTGACGTCGACTCAGCAGGCCTGGGCTGCTCAGACGCTCCACGTTCCACAGAGGGGACTGGCCCTTGCCTGGCCGCTGTGAGATGAGCTCTGAGCCAAGAATGTTTTTCTTTACCTGGGGCTGTGGGCCACCCAAGATAACTTGTGATTTATGGCGAATGCTGTTTTTGTTCACCGGGGCCCCGGGACCACACCGTGTCAGTGTGACCTCTATCGGGGCTGGAGACTGAATAGTTGAGGTGAGTCATGTGGGTGCCAGGTGCCTACATGCCTTACCGCTAATAACATTCTGGACACTAAGGCTTGGGCGAGCCTCCCTGGTTGGCGACACTTCACAGTGTCGTCACGCTTACTATGGACGGAATGTGTCATTGTGTCTATGTTGCAGCCCTGATCCCCGGTGGGATAGTGTTCAGAGATGTGGCCTTCGGAGGTAATTAGGCCACGAGGATGGAGTCCTCTCAACGGGAATAGAAGAGACAGGAGAGTGCCCAGTAATGAGATTGCTGGATCAAATGGTAGTCTAGCACCTCTTGTACTATCCTGGATGGAGCTGGAGCCCATTCTACTAAGTGAAGGATCACAAGAATGGAAAAACTAGCACCACATGTACTCACCATCAAATTGATATTGACTGATGAATGCTTATGTGCACATATGGTAGTAACATTCATCGGTGTCAGGCAGAGGGGAGGGGGGAGGAGGGGATGGGGCGGGTATATTCACACCTAATGCGTGCGGTGCGCACCGCCTGGGGGATGGACACGCTTGGAGCTCTGATGCCGGTGGGGCAAAGGCAATATATGTAACCTAAACATTTGTACCCCCGTAATATGCTGAAATTAAAAAAAAAGAGACAGGAGAGAGCTGTCCCCTCTCTCTGCTCTCTGCCATGTGAGGGCACAGAGAGAAGACAGCCGTCTGCAAACTGGGAAGAGGACCGTCACCGAGAGCCCAGCCACGCTGGCACCCTGATCCTGGGCTTCCACCTCCAGAACTGTGGGAAATAAATGTGTTATTTAAGCCACCTGGTAGCAGCCAGAACTCACTAGGACACACACTTTGTTGACGGAGTTAAACACCGTCAGTGTCACTTCAGTGGACGGGCTACCTGGGAGCTCCCGGTCTCTCCTGGACTTGGCCCTGGGGGCCTTCTTCCTTTGCTGATGTTAATCTGTGCCTTCTGCTGCCATAGACTGTACCTGTGAGCACAGCCGCTTCTCTGAGGTCCGTGACTCCTTCTGGTGAATCATCAAACTTGAGGGACTTCCTGGGGACCGTCAACACGGGTCCCCCCTTCCTCTTTATCTGTTCATTGATAAAATCCCCTGGCTCTGTGGTTGAACCCAGCGTGAGTCTCAGAAGCCCACCACCATGGTCAAGGTGTATGCATGATTGGCCCAGAGCACAGGGAGCCCGTGCGGTGACAACATTCTGCCAGAAGCCCTGCTCTTCCTCAGCCCTGGTGCAGAGAGCGACCCAATGGGGCAGCCGGGACTCCCACACCTCCATATTGACGTAGGTTCAGGTGGCACAAGATCTAGCTCTGCCCCAGTCCCTCCCTGGCCTTTGCAGAGCCAGCCAGGCTTCAGGGTCAATCCCGTCCCTGCCAAAGGCCAAAGTTGTACTGCTGGAGCTTTTGCAATTTAAATTCCAGGTTTGCTGAGCTGGCTTAGAACTGGAGTAATGAGGGAAAACAAGCAAATAAGCAAACAAACAGCACAAATCAAGCTTGTTCCAGAGGCTTCTTAGGACCTAGCACCCCATGAAACTGCCCCTTCAGACCCGCTACCGCTTACCCGGGACTGAGCGTCGTCTTAGCTTGGGGCCCTGTCTGCGCATGTGTGGTTTGAGCTCCTGAGTGAGTCTTGACTCCTCCTAAAATCAAACCTTCCCCCACGCCCATGTGTGCGTCTTTTTCCTAAATCCTTCCTGGTGTGGCGTACCCTTGAACATCAGTGGCAACTGTGATAAAAGCCAGTTACATCCTGCACGGCCTCAAGGCCTATGGGTGGCTGGAGACATGGGTCCTCCCACATGAACTTGGGCCCCCAAATCCTTACAAGGGTTCTCAAGGGCTTCTCAGTCATTGCGCTGAGAGTTACTGACAGATTCCTGGCTTGGCCAAACTTTAGTCAGGCTTCTGAATGTCCTCCTGGCCCACCTGTGCACGTCCTTGTAAAATCCAGTTTTAGCAAAAGAACCCTGGCCTGTCTCAGCCAGGATCCTCTTACGTAAGTTTAGCCAGAATCCCCCTACCCTGAGGTTTCTTCTTAGTAATTTTCCACGCTCTGACTCCCCCACCCTGCTCCTTGGCTGTGAATTCCCACTTGTCCATGCTGTATTTGGGGGTGAGCCCATTCTCTCTCCCCCAGTGCAAGATCCTAGTGCAGTGGCCCTGGTACCTATTGTGATGGTGCGGAAGGCAGTCTGCCTCACTGTGCTTTAACAAGCGTCATATAACAATTTCTGTTTTTTTGAGGCAGGGTCTTATTCTGTCGCCCGGGCTAGAGTGCAGCAATGTCATCATAGCTCACTGCAAACTCAAACTCCTGGGCTCAAGTGATCCTCGTACCTCAGCCTCCCGAGTAGCTGGGAATACAGGTGTGCGGCCCTACACCTGGGTAATTTTTTGTAGAGACGGGGTCTCTTTCTTGCTCACACTGGTCTTGAACTCCTGGGCTCAAGCAACTCTCCCGCCTGGGCCTCCCAGAGTGCTAGGATTACAGGCGTGAGCCACTGCGCTGGGCCTGTGCCAATTTTTTCTTTAATGTTCTCAAAGGGCTTCTTGGAGTTGGGGATCCAAGGTGGTGGTCACTCAGCGTCTCCTCCTCCGTGGCCACCTGAGAACAGACGCAAGGACCCGGATGTGGTCACGGCGTGCTAGCAGAAGCTCGGTATCAGGAGCTGGAGTGTCGGACTTCTGGACTGTGGGATCTGGGGTCTGTGCCCGCCACTCTGAGCAGAGCGACCCTGCTCGCAGGCTGGCGGTGCAGAGGCTCCCCCAGAGCGCGGGCAGGTCCAGGGAGCAGTGAGAGCAGGCCTGGCCTCCCAGTGCTGCGCTCCTGCCCCTGGTAACGAGGCAGGTGTGGTCAGACTCCCAGGTTTGCCCCGGGTAAACTGGGTAAACCGCTGCTTCTCTTCTCTCTGGGGCCGAGGGAAGGAGGGGTCTGGGCAGTCGGAACACGGTCACCAAGACTGTGTGTGGGTGTGTGTGTGTGTCTTCTCCCCTCTGGCCCAGGTATTTGGAGGAAAAATTCACCCTGCTCCCCCACCCCCCAACTCCTCCCTCACTGCAGCCCTGCCGCCTGCAGCGCCCTCCCTCCATCTCTGGGCAGGTTCAACTTCTGCTCCTCCTTCAAGAGTCAGCTCCTTCCTGCCTTATCCGGGAAGCCTTGCCCTCCTGCCAGGCTGGCTGGGGGGCCCCTTCCCTGTTCTTACCCTTTCCCCCCTTTGCCGGCTCATGTATCACGTAGTTCCCATTTATTTTATTTCTTCTCGTACACCCGTTTCCAATTTATGTTCCCTTGCTGTGTTTTATGGATCCTCATTAAGCCACCATAAATCCCTTCTGGAACGATGTGGGAGGGGGCCAGGTGACTCTCGGGAGTTTGATATAAGCCACCTGCAGCCCAGGTCCTTGGACTGGAGACCTCAGGATCAGCAATCCCGGGGCGGGAGGACGTGGACCAGCTGCCAAAGCCATGTGAGCCTCGCAAGCTGCCGCCGTGAAATATCTGTCCGTACAGATGTCTTTTATGGGAGTTGTGCTGTGGTTCAGAAATGAGATTGACACCTTAGTTGGGTTCATGCGTGTAGCACGCCTGGGAATTATCTAGAAGAAAGCTGTGGCTGCAGGGCTGGGGTTAGGGTGAGGCGAGTCAGGTGACCAGGGTGACAGATCTAAGGAGATGCCAGCTCTCAGGGCCGTGCCAGGGTTGGGTGGGCGTCCCTGCCCCCAGGACGCCCCTAGCAGGCCCCCTCCCCTCCTGGCTGCCTCCCCCCAGGCGCTGCCTATCTCGGCAGTGGGAACGGCTGGCTACTCGTTTCACAGGAGGTGCCACACACGCTGTGAACGGATGTGACTGGCACAGAATGTTCTCCAAGTCTGAGCTGTGTGTTTTTGAGTAACGCCCGGAATGGGACATTCTGATCCAATCTAGTTCCTCCTATACAGCCTGCCTGGGGTGGGGTGGGGCGAATCTTCTGAGTTGTGTGTGTGTTCTTGATTTCCTACCTCCTTGGACACTCGTCTGACACGCAGACCTCACGCACGCACACACACACACACACAACCTTCTGCAAAACAAATACAACTGTATGGGCTTGGATAAATTTGAATCCGTTCATCCATCAATTATTTATTGGGTGTGTTTTGTATGCCGGGCACGATCCCCCATGTTGAGAACTGGGCAGGGAGCAAAAAAGGGAAAAGTCCTGCCCAGGGAGTGTGTGTTGTAGGGTAGGAGACAGGCCCTGCGCACAGGGTTGAGAAGTAGAACACACCGTGTGCTACATAGGAGCAAGCGACAGAGCTAGAGCTACCTGGGGAAGGCTGGGTGTTGGGTGGGGCTGAGCCTTTAGGGAGGCCAGGAGGCCAACAGCGGGGAGGGCGTGAGTGGTGAGTCACAGGTGTCAGGGGGCAGCACTCCAGGCTGGACGAGACGCAGGCAAACGCAGAGAACTGGGGGTACCCAGCGTGTGTGAGGGGCAGTAGGAGGCTTCCCGGTGACCAAGGCAGGACAGGGCTAGGAAGTGGCATCAGCATGGAAGGTCGTGGGGAGGGCTTTGGCTCTGATGGGGGCACGATGCCGGCTCATAAGCTTTGGAACAGGGGCAGGACTGATGTGACTTGTGTTTTAACAGGATTCCTGACTGCTGCGAGGACCTCAGGCCAAGAGGAGCCGGACGCCGGGAGAGGTTGGCAGGCTCTGTCCCCCGGGGAGAGGTGGCAGGGCCGAGTACCGAGTGGCACCGGTGTGGCAGCCCAGGCCATGGAATTGACAGAGTCTGTGTCTGTTCTGAGGGCAGAGCCGAGGGATGGGACGGGGGCTGGAGGGGCTGGTGGGAGGAGGACAGAAGCCCAGGAGCAGCCAGGCTTGGCTGGTTGGTTTATTTTTTGAGGCAAAATTCACATAATGTAAATTTAGCCATTTAAAGTGTATTCAGTGGTATTTAATGCACTCACAACGTTGCTCAGTCATCACCTCTATCTTTAAAACGTTTCTATCGCCCCAAAAGGAAAACCCGGATGCATTAAGCAGCCGCCCCCCCTTCCCCTCCCAGCCCCCGACGACCACTGTCTGCCTTCTGTCTCTCTGCGATTCTCCCGGTCCGGACACTTCCTACAATGGGATTATGCGATAGGTGGTCTTTGTGCCCGGCTTCTTTCATTTAGCATAACGTTCTCAAGGGTCATCCACGCTGGAGCATGCGCCGGAGTTTCCTTCCTTATATGGCCGCACAGCGTGCCGTGGCGTGGCCATACTGCACCTGGTTTAGCCACTCACCCATCGGTGGACACGGGGCCGTTTCCACTTCTGGGCTGTTGCTGAGAGTGCTGCCGTGACACTCAGGCACGAGGTTTCGTGCAGACTCCTCCTTTCGGTTCTTTTGGACAAGCGTGCCCAGGAGCGAAATCGCAGGGTGACGTGGTCATTCCGTGCTTAACTTTTGAGGACTTGCCAAGCTGCTTTCCGCAGCGGCAGCACCCTGTTATGTGCCCACCAGCAACGACAGGGCCCCGCTTTCTCCATATCCTCACAGACACTTGCCAGTGTGTGTGTGTGTGTGTGTGTGTGTTTTAAATTACAGCCATCCTTGTGGGGGGTGGTATCTCATTGTCATTTAGACTTGCGTTCCCCAGTGACTATGATGTTGAGCATCTTTCCATGTGCTTCCTGGTCACTGGTGGAGCCAAGGTGTTTGGGCTGCACAATCAGAGGATGAGGGGCCAATACATGGATGAGGAAGGTGGGGGAGAGGAGCTCAGTTTGATATGCTAAGTCTGACGTCCTGTTCTGGAGAGGTCCACATGGCAGTTGGCTGTGAACCAGGGGCGGGGCGGGCGGGGGGAGCCTGGGCTGGAGGCATGAACTTGGATGTAAAACCAGGAGGTGCAAGGGAGAGTGGGACACGGCTGCGTGGAGGCTGGCCGAGAGGGAGAAGCCTGAGCAGCAGTGGGGAGGAGGAAGCTGCTGGCCTGGGGCTGGAGGGGAGGGTGGGGCTGTCCAGGGAGGGAGGTGAGCTAAAGGGAGGCGAGTCGCAAGTGCTGGTGGTCTAGTGCAGGGCTGACTGCCGACTTGGTGACTTGGTCACGTCAGAGGTGACCTTGACAAGGGTGGTTTCAGCTGCAAACCTGCCTGGAGTGGGCTTGAGAGAGGATGGGAAGGGTGAGAGTGGAAAGAGGGTAGAGCCCACTCTTCAGAGGGGCTTCGAGGGTTTTGCTGTAAAGGGAGGGAGAGAGAAGACGGGATTGGAGAGGAGGGGAGGGGAATGAAGAGCTGCTGGGATGTTTCAGCAGAGAGACACGCATGATGATGCCAGAGGAGGGGGAGGTGGCTGGACCAATGTCCCAATGTCCTGATGTCCTAGAGCCCGAGAGAGGGGACGGATGTGCTGGTGGGGGCTGGGGAAGTTCTCAGTGAAAAAGGATTCAAGGTCATGCTGAGGGGCTGGATGGGGGAAGCAGGTATCGGTCTGAAGAGGAGGAGGGGAGAGGGTGCTGAGCCGGGAGTGTACGCACTGGCCAGGCGGCACTTGGGGCTAGCCCAGGACTCCAGACAGAGAAAACACACGCTTGTCTCAAGCTTGCATAATCTGCGGGCTGCGCAGCGCTGCCAACATGATGCCGGCTGTTTACATTTGTAAACCGAACCTTCTACTCTGTAAAACAGCCGCTGTAAACCTCATTCGCTCCGGAAGGCCTCTGTGCTACATCTGCTAACTTGGGGTTCCTGCCCTGGGCTCCCTGGGGTCCTCAGACATATTTTCAAGGTCCTCAAGTTCTTTATAAGAATTTTTAAAATTAGGGGTTTCGTGTCGCTGATAACTGAACTGCTCGATTCTGGCCCCGCTAGACAACCACGCATGCACATGTACGCATGCACATTGCCACGTGCTACTGTGGTCACGTGTCTGTGTTTGTCATCACATTGCAGTATGAAACGCCCCAGCCGGTGGGCATGGCACAGAGAGGACCAGACCAGAGAGGCGCTCAGGCCACCACTCCACTGGTGAACGTGGCGAGTCCACCAACAGAACCTGCTGTGCTGCTGCTGGGCGTAATGTAACGCTGTTTGAGTTTGGTTGCTTGTTTTGTTTGTGTTTAATTTGTATATTTGTTTTGGCTTATGCAGTTCTGTAAGAACCACAGGCATAGCTTTTGTGTTTGTCCATATTTAAGTAAATGAGAAAGAATAATTTACTCAATGGATGGTGCTGGGAGAGTGGATATCCTCATGTAAAAGAATGAAATTGAACCCCTACCTTAGACCAGAATAACTCAAAATGGATCAGAGACTTAAACATAGAACTAAAACTATAAAACTCTTAGAAGAAAACATATAAGAAAAGCTTCATTTGGCAATGAAATGGATTTGGCAACGTTGGATTTGGCAATGACTTCTTGGCTATGACAACAGAAGCACAGGAAACACAAAAAGAAATAGATCAATTGGACTATATCAAAATTAAAAACTTTTGTGCATCAAATGATGCTATCAACAGAATAAAAAGGCCACCCATAGAATGGAAGTAAATATCTGATCAGAGGTTAATATGCAAAATATATAAATAACTCCTACAACTCAACAAAAAAAAATTAGCAAAAGACTGGGATAGACATTTCTCCAAAGAAGAACATGAAAGTATAAGAAAAGATGCTCAACATCACAAGTCATTAGGAAAATGCAAATCAAAACCACAGTGAAGGCTGGCATGGTGGCTCCTGCCTATAATCTCAGCATTTTGGGAGGCCAAGATGGGACAGTTGCTTGAGGCCAGGAATTCGAGACCAGCATTGGCAACATAGCAAAGCCATGTCTCCACAAAACATTTAAAAAAAAAATTAGCCTGGTGTGGTGATTTGAGCCTGTAGTCTCAGCCACTTGGGAGGCTGAGGCAGGAGGATCGCCTGAGCCCAGGAATTCCAGGCTGCAGTGAGCTGTGATTGCACCACTGCACTCCAGCCTGGGCAACACAGCAAGACCCTGTCTCTGAAAACAAAGAAACAAACAAAGAAAAAACCCCCACAAAATCCACAATGAGATACCACTTCACGCACATTCGGATGCCCATAATCACGAAAACAGAAAAGAGCACATGTCGGTGAGGATGTGGGGAAATTGGTCCCCTTGTGCCCTGCTGATGAAATGTGAAATGGAGAAGCTGCCATGGAAAATGGTATAGCCCTTCCTCAAATAATTAAACACAGAATTACCGTATGACCCAGCGATTCCACTCTGGGCATATACCCAAGATAAAGGAAAGCAGGGTCTTGGAGAGATCAGCGTGCACTGACGTTCGTGGCAGCGTTATTTACAATAGCCAAGGGTGGAAACAGTGCAAATGCCTGTTAGGGATGAATGGATGAGCACGGTGTGGTCCGTCCCTATGATGGGACTTTAATATCTTAGAAAGAAGGAAGTCTGACACAAGCACACGTGGATGAACCCTGAGGATATCATGCCAGGTGAAATAAGCCAGTCGCAAAAGGACCAGCACTGTATGAGTCCCCTTACGGGGGGTACCTCCAGCAGTCAGATTCATAGTCGGGGTGTGGAATGTGGGTGCCCAGGGCTGGGGGAGGGGATGGGAGTGAGTGCTTACTGGGTGCAGAGTTTTAGTCTGGGAAGATGGAAAAGTTCTGGAGCTGGATGGGGTGATGGTTGCACAACAATGTGATTGTACTTAGTGCCACTGAACTGTACACTTAAAAATGGTTAAAATGGTAAATGTCATGTTATATATATTTTGCCATAATAAAATTAAAAAAAATAATTTAAATCATCCCTGGGAGGATGTCGATCAAGGCTTCCAAAATCCTGGGTGGTTCTGGTCTCAGCCAGGGCCTCCAGGTGGAGCCTGCTGGTGACCCCAACCCCTCTGTCTGTCCGTGCCCACCTGCAGTTTTGGGACCCGGATGCTGGCTGCTCTTTGTGTCGTCTACCCTAAAGGGGAACGTGCGTCCACTGGACCTCCCTGGAGGGAACAGGGTGAAGGAACTCCTGGGGCTTCCCTTTGCCCTCCCTAAGAGAAGGCAGGGTACGGTGATGGCTGAGACTGGAAGAAGGGTCTAGAGCAGGGGTCCGTGCCAGTCCCTTGTGTCTCTTTTTTTTCTTTTGAGACAGAGTCTCATTCTGTTGTCCAGGCTAGAGTGCCGTGGCGTTAGCCTAGCAACCTCAAACTCCTGGGCTCAAATGATCCTCCTGCCTCAGCCTCCCAAGTAGCTGGGACTACAGGCATGCACCACCATGCCTGGCTAATTTTTCTATGTATTTTTAGTTGGCCAATTAATTTCTTTCTATTTTTAGTAGAGATGGGGTCTCGCTCTTGCTCAGGCTGGTTTCCGACTCCTGACATTGAGTGATCTTCCCGCCTCAGCCTCCCAGAGTGCTAGGATTACAGGTGTGAGCCACCGAGCCCGGCCCCTTGCATCTCTCTGGAATCCTCCTGCCTGCAGGCTGCTCTCCTGTCCTCTCCTCCATGGGGCAGCCCCGGGGCCCCTCACTGGGGGCCTACAGTTGTCCAGTTCTTGTGCCTGGCCTTTGACTGGCAAGTTCAGTTCAGGGGACATGATGTTCTCCAGTCCGGCTTGGCGGCTATAAAGCCAGCATCAGGGTCATCCCGGTCCATGCATGTGTCCCAATCTTTCAGACTCCTAGAGCTCACCGAGCAGCCCTGCGACAACCCGCCCTGCAGTCCCCATGAACAACATTGGCACCAGAATCAGCACTGGGAGTGACTGTTCCCATCGTATCAGCCACGTGCCCTCCTGAATCCTTATTGACAAGCATGTGACTTTGGCAAATTGGTGACCTGTCTGAGCCTCAGCTCCCTCTCCTGTAAAATGGGCACCTTGGCCTCTGTCCTGCAGAGCTCTGGGACAGAGCACGTCGGATACTTCGGCCCTTGGGCATCTTGTTCTTCCCTTGGTTCTTCCATTTCTCTCCCGTTTGCACCTTTGAGTCTGCTGCACACTCACAACTGTAACAAGCTCGTTAGATCGCAGGTTAGGGCGTTTAATTGGGCTCTGAGAAGGCTGGAGGGCTGTCCTCAGGGTCAAGTTCCCAAGCTATGGAGTGTGGACTTATGACGTCTGTTTGGTGCCCAGAGACATTCTTCTCTAGAGGAAGCTGGAGGTTTCTGTGTTTCTGACTGTGAGGTTACCAGGAAGCAAAGTTCCCCAAGTTTCAGGAAGCTGTGGAGTGCCTGTGTGATCTCAGGTGGCTTACTTAGCTGGATAGCTCAGATTTGAGGGTTCTCATGAGGTTGCAGCCAAGATGTTGGCCACAGCTGCAGTCACCTGTAGGCTTGACTGGGCTGGAGGCTCTGCTTCCAGGATGGCCACCAGTGCTGATGGCGAGTGGGGCTGGGCGTTCTCAGGAGGCCTCAGTTCCCGCCGTGTGGACTTACGCACAGAGCCGCTGGAGTGTCCTCACAACATGGTGGGTGTTTGGGAGTTGACAGTCTTCTTTTTATTTTATATTGTCTCCCTTTCAGCACAAACCAGCTGTGTTTCTGCCAATACAATTCTTGTAAAGCCTTTTTGGGCCTCCTGTGAATCCTACTGAGGTCTGCCCCATTAGACAAATCTTTTTGTGAGAAGCCTTTCTCTGCTGATACTGCCAAGGGATAATATCTCTAAGCTTCTTACAAGCCTTATTAATTAACTGAATGATTCTCTAAGTACTCTTTACATTTGCTGACAATGTAATAAAAGAGTTTACAGTCACTCCTCCACTTCATTGTTAGACTATATATTTTCCTGATATTGTCCTAGATTTGATCTTTTTCCAGAAACTATTTCTTAATTTTAGCATCATTTGCCCTCCAGAGAAGCAGGGAATTTTTAAAACCAGGACATCCTGTGTCCTTTATGTTTAACAATCCTTCTTTAACTTATTTCTCTCCTATCTCATTTTACTAAAATAGGCAAGAAGAAATGAGATGGCACTTTCAACACTTTGTCTGGAAATCTCCTTCACTATGAATAGATCGCCTAGCTCATTAGGTACATTTTCTACTTTCCACATTACTGCAGTGTTGCTAAACTTCCTGGCACCATCACAAGAATTTTCTTTCCTCCAGTTTCCAACAGCATTTCTCTCATTTTCCTTAAGTCCTCATCTGCAACATCCTCTAAGGCCACTGGGCTTCAACTAACAGATGAAGTTTCCTGCCATATATCAGAACTTCTATGACAAGTGACCCAATTTCTCCCCCTTCCTCAAATGTGGGAGCCCGTTTCCTCCTTAGAGGATTTGAATTTGCTTTTCTGTCTGTTTTCAATGCCTTCCAAATATCTCTGTGGTTTGTGTTCTCCTTTAATTCAGGTTGCCACTTAAATGTTACCTCTTCAGAGAGGCCACATGTGACGTGCATCTGAAATAGCATCCCTGCTCTCTCTTTATACCCTTACTCTGCTTCGTTTCTCTTTACAACATTTTTCACCACCTGACATCACATTATACACCTGTTTGTTTATTTACTGTCACCCCTATTAGAATTCAAGCTCATGTGGGCAGAGAACCTGTCTGTTTTATTCACAGCTACAATCCTAGTGCCTAGAAGAGTTCCTGGCATGTAATAGGTATCTAATAAATGAATGAATGAATGAATGAAGTCATCTCTGAAGTGGCATCTAACATGGGTAGACAAGGCTCATACTGGGGTTCAGAAGCCAGTTCTCTTTAGACATACGGGGAAGAGGCTTTTAGAAATAGTTAGGCAACAGGGAGCCATAGCAGGTTCTGGAGCAGGACACTGATGGCAGGTCTTGGACTCAGTACAGGCTCTGCTCTGCCAGGTCTGGCCTTTTGTTTTCCCAGAAGAGGTGAAACCTTGAGCAGATCAGGAGATTTGAGCCTTTTTCCTGAGGTGAGTGATGAGGAAGTATTATTTCCTTTTCCAAAATATCACACTGGTGCCCATTTGGCCCATGGCTCAGCTGAAACAGGGTTTGTCTACACAAACAGCTTTAAAAAATTTTTGTTTTCTTTTCTTTCTTTTTCATTATTTTCTTTTTCTTTTTTAGACAGGATCGCCTTCTGTTGCCTGGGCTAGAGTGCCGTGGCATCAGCCTAGCTCACTGCAACCTCAAACTCCTGGGCTCAAGTGATCCTCCCGCCTCAGCCTCCCCCGAGTAGCTGGGACTGCAGGGATGCGCCACCACACCCAGCTAATTTTTTTTTTTTTGTACAAATAGGGTCTTGCTCTTGCTCAGGCTGGTCTCAAACTCCCGACCTCGAGTGATCCTCTTGCCTGGGCTTCTCGACATGTTAGGATTACAGGCCTGAGCCACCTTGCCTGCCTCACAAAGAGCTTTCTGAGGTAGGGGTTGGTCAGAGGTTAGGGACGGACTCCAAACACCTAATTTCTTTAGTTTCCCTGGCGCTGGGTCCATGAGTTGGGGCCACAGAATATGGCAACATCAGGTTTTGTGTGGAAAGATGGACGTGGGGAGTCGATGTGGCTGAAGCTAGAAGAGTATGTGTAGGGAGGAGTCGGCGGAGGGGTGAGGGCGGAGGCCTCAGAACGGACAGGCCTGGTTGACTCAGCTCTGCACAACGGGGCTGGAGCTGACGAGAGGCTACTCATAGCCTGCGTTTGTTTCAGTTGATGTGAATATTCGTATATCTCGCTGCGGGACTATTAATGTGTCTGGTTACAGGGTGCTACCCCGGGGCCCCCTGGGGGCGTGACATTAGACACAGTGTATGTATCGCATTCCCTCTCTAAAATTTGAAGAAATCTGATTTCTGGAATGTATCTGGCCTGGGGTTTTCAGAGAAAGTCAGTGGGTCTACAAAAACACCAACTCCAGGATTGCCATCGGATTACATGAGACAATATATGTCAGGTGCCAAGCACAGGCTTGGCACACAGTAGGCACTCAATAATTGGAACTTGGGGCAGGGGCAAGATATGTAACCCTAACAATATCTGTACCCCCATAATATGAAGTAATAAAAAAAATAATAATAATTGGAACTTGTTATTGTCTATGGACACCTCGATTTCTAGGAGGTAGGCGTGTACCCAAATGTGAAGGTTGTACTTCCCAGATCAGAGGGGAGACCATATAAAGAGATGGCCAGGCTGGGTGGTGGCCACAGGGAAAGTGGGATCAGGCTCCGGAAGGGTCTGTGAGGGTGGTGACTCCGGAGGCGCTAGACTTACTTCTCAATGAACAGATGCTCTCCTCTGCAAGCCAAGGGAAAAAGACCTGGCACATTCTTGGAAGAGCCAATCTATTCCCAGTTGCAGCTCTGAACTGGCCCTGCTAGGATCTCTGGCCTTAGGGGTTTTGGGGTAGGGGTGATGCTGTATTTGGAATCTGGGTACCAGGTTGGATGGTGTTGCCCTCTGAAAGGGAAAGCCAATTAGTGTGGATATTTTTTCCTTTCTCTTGGGTATATACCTAGCAGTGGAATTGTTGGATTATATGGTAATTCTATATTTAACCTGTTGAGGAACTGCCAGACTATTTCTTGAAGTGGTTACACAATTTTACATTTCCTCCAGCAGTGTGCAAAGATTCCAATTTCTCTACACCTTCACCAACACTTGTCTGTACTTTTGATTCTAGCCATTCCAGTGGGTGTGAGGTGGTATCTCATTGTGATTTTTTTTTTTTTTTGAGACAGAGTCTCACTTTATTGCCCAGGCTAGAGTGAGTGCCATGGCATCAGCCTAGCTCACAGCAACCTCAAACTCCTGGGCTCAAGCAATCCTGCTGCCTCAGCCTCCCAAGTAGCTGGGACTACAGGCATGTGCCACCATGCCCAGCTAATTTTTTCTATATATATTAGTTGGCCAATTAATTTCTTTCTATTTATAGTAGAGATGGGGTCTCGCTCTTGCTCAGGCTGGTCTCGAACTCCTGAGCTCAAATGATCCGCCCACCTCGGCCTCCCAGAGAGCTAGGATTACAGGCGTGATCATTGTGATTTTAATGTGCATTTCCCCAGTGGCTAAGATGTTCAGCATCTTTTTGTGTGTTTATTGGCCATTCATATATCTTCTTTGGAGAAATGTGTAATTCAGACCCTTTGCCCATTTTCCAATTGGATTACTTGTCTTTCTGTTATTAAGTTGTGAGAGTTCTTTTTATATTCAGGATACCAGCCCTTATGAGATTTTTTTCCTCTCATTTTTTTTGGCAACCAAAAAATGGCAACCATTTTTTTCCCCATTGTATGGGCTTTATACTTACTTCATGTGTCCTTTGAAACACAAAAGTTTTTAATTTTGGTAAATATCCTATTTATTTGTTAATTTGTTATATTTATTTATTTTTCTTTTGTTACTTGTGCTTCTTTGTCATATCTAAGATACCATTGTCTAGTCCAAGGCTATGAAGATTTATGCGTATGCTTTCTTCTAAGGGTTTAATAGTTTTAGCTTTTACATTTGGGTCTTTGGTCCATTTGAGTAAATTTTTGTATATGGTGTAAGGTAGAGGTTCAACTTAATTATTTTGCATGTGGATATCCAGTTGTCCCAACACCATTTGTTAAAAAGACTATTCTTCCTCCATTAAATTATATTCCACTCTTGTTGAAAAGCAATTGCCCATAAATGTGAGGATTTATTTCCACACTCTCAATTCTATTGCATTGCTCTATTTGTTTATCCTTCCGCAAGTGTCACTGTCACTGTCTTGATTACTGTAGCTTTGTAGTGAGTTTTGAAATTGGAAGTCCAACTCCTCCAGCTTTGTTCTTCTCTTTCAAGATTGTTTTGGCTATTCTGGGTCCCTTGAGTTTCCATATGAATTGAAGGATTAGCTTGTCACTTTTTGCCAAGGTGCCAGATGGGATTTTGATAGAGATAGCATTAAATCTGTAGATAAATCTGGGAAGTATTGCCATTTTAACCACATTAAGTCTTCCAGTCTATGAACATGGATATCTTTCCACTTATTTAGGTCTTTAATTTCTTTCAACAATATTTTATAGTTTTCAGTGTATAAGTTTTGTACTTCTTTTGCTAAATTTATTCTGAAGGGTTTTTTTTTGAGACAGAGTCTCACTCTGTTGCCTGGGCTAGAGTGCTGTGGCATCAGCCTAGCTCACAGCAACCTCAAACTCCTGGGCTCAAGCAATCTTTCTGCCTCAGCCTCCCGAGTAGCTGGGACTACAGGCATGCACCACCATGCCTGGCTAATTTTTTCTATATATTTTTAGTTGGCCAATTAATTTCTTTCTATTTTTAGTAGAGACGGGGTCTCGCTCTTCGTCAGGTTGGTTTTGAACTCCTGACCTTGACCGATCCTTCCGCCTCGGCCTCCCAGAGTGCTAGGATTATAGGCGTGAGCCACTGCACCCGGCTATTCTGAAGTTTTTAATTCTTTTTGATGCTACTATAAATGGAATTGCTTTTTAAATTTCATTTTTTTAATTATTCATTGAAAGTGTATAGAAATACAATGAGTTTTTATGTATTGATCAGGTATCTTGCAATCTTCCTGAACTTGTTTATTCTAATAGTTTTTTTGTGGATTCCTTAGGATTTTTTAATACACAAGATTATGTCATCTAAAAATAGGGATAGTTTTACTTCTTTCTTTTGAATATGTATTTATTTCATTTCATTTTTTTGCCTAATTGCTCTGGATGACCCCCCAGGACAATGTTGAACTACAGCTGCAAAAGCAGACGTCCTTGACTTGTTCCTCATGTTAGGAGAGATTTCAGTCTTTCACCATTAAATGTGATGTTAGCTGTGAGTTTTTCATAGATACTCTTTATTAGATTGAGGAAACTCCTTTTCATTTCTAGTTTGTTGAGTGCTTTTGTCATAAAGGGGTGGTAATTCTGTCAGTGGCTTTTTCTGTATCTATTGAGATGATCATGGGTTTTTGTCCTTTATTTTACTGAAAGAGTAAATCCCATTAATTAACGTTTATATGTTAAAACAACCTTGCACTGCTTGGTCATGGTGTATAATTTTCTTCTCTTATGATGTTTTTGCCTGGTTTTGGTATTAGGGTAATACCGGCCTCAGAGTGAATTGGTAAGTGTTGTCTCTTCTATGTTTTGGAAGAATGGGTGAAGAATTGATATTAATTCTTTAAATGTTTGGTTGAATTTACCAGTAGAGCCAACGGGCCTAAGGTTTTCTTTGTAGATAGTTTTCTCATTACTAAACCAATCTCTTTGCTTGTCATAGGTATATTCAGATTTTGTATTTCTTCTAGAGAGAGTTTCTGTAGAGTGTGTCTTTCTAGGATTTTATCCATCTCCCCGATGTTATCTAACTCGCTGGTGTGCCATTTATGTGCAGTTTGGAAAGCTCCTTAGGGTCTGACTGCGGACGGCTCCTTTCTTCTTGAATCTCTCCCCGCTTGGTTTCTGTGATGAGCTTTCTCAGTAGTCACATGCCTGCGGCCTCACTAGAAGGAGGGTGGTCAGGGGGCCTCCTCATCGAGTTCCCGTGAGGTTTAGACAGTGACGCCCGGGAAGCATGGAGCATGGTGCCTGGTGCTTGGGAAGAGCTGAGCCCCTGTCCGCTGCCATCATTATGGCATCCTTCGGCTCTCTGGCTTCTTGTCCTCTGTCTCAGCAGGTACACTTCAGGCCAGTGGCTTTTAACTGGGGGTGATTTTACCTCCCTGGGGAACTTTGGCAATGTTCGGAGACATTTTTGGTTGTCACGCTGGGGGGATGTTACTGACAACTAGCGGGCAGAGCCCAGGGTTCTACTAAGCACCCCGCAATGCGCAGAACAGCCCTCGGAAGCACGGAGTTATCCTGCCCCAAATGGGAGAGCTCAAGTCTCTATGAAAACAGCGGGATGTGGTTATTGTAGAAAGAGTAGAAAATACGGATATATAGAGAACAAGAAGAAGAAGAAGAAGAAAAATCCCCCTAACCCTGCCACATTGAAGGAACTTCTGTTAAGAAAGAGTATTTCCTTAAAAATAGGAATCTTTGTATATCAAGAATATTCTAGCTCCTTCAAATTTTCCCCCAGCTATATCACCTGCTTGGTTATGTGACACAATATGTTTGGTGCTATTTCTGAGCTTAGCAGGTCTTGGCCAGTCTGTGATGTGCCTTCCTTCCCTTCCTGATGAGGGGCATGGCCGTGCCCCATGTCCAGGGTGGTGCCTAGAAGGTGGGCTTGGTCAGGTGAGGGTGAGCGGGGCACCTGGTTTGTCTGCAGGTGGGACCTAAAAATGTCGTTCTCTGTGTTGCTTGATGTCTTTCCATTAAGCTTGGTGTGTGCCTGGATGTGTGTGCACAGTATGTACTTGTGTCAGCACCCAGCCACAGGTAGACAGGTGGATATTACAGAGACTATAGCCTCGTTCATGACGGGAAAGGATAAAACTAGGCTTAATTCTGGTAGATCCACTTGGGTTGCTTTCTTTGATTATGGGGTAGTTCCAAAGAGTTTTTCTGGGGCTGAGAGCATGTGACTTTGCTTCAGCTGAAGACAGACATCACTAGTCCCTCGGCGATCATCACACCTTGAACCCACATGTCTTCTTCTTTGTAAAGCTCTGTCTCTTGTGTGCCTAGGGGAGACACTGGCCTGGCCTGGGGTCTTCTTGGAAAGGTTGGAGATATAGGATTCAGAGCTGCCTGTCAGAAAGTTGCTGTGCATTGCTGCATGTTAAAGGGGCCAAGCTAGCCATCCAAAGGTGCTAAGGATCCGGGTGCTCAGTATTTTAGTCCCTACCCTTTTATGGTTAGCAGAGTCTCAGAGGCAGGCAGCTTGGTCCAGCATCTTGTCCTGCTCCCGGTTTACAGCTGAGCCCCTGAGAAGTGGTGACTCTCCTGGTGCTGCTCAGCTGGGGTTGGGCCTGGGGCTCCTGACTCCCAGGCCAGTGATCTGCCCTCTTCCCTCCGCCCCTCCCATGAGAGGTCAGAGTGTCCGAGTGAGCACATCTGAGACCCATGAGGGTCCGGATTCTACAGACTCAGTTCTTGGGGGCCCCAAAAGCTGATCTGGGACCATGACCTTGGAATCACCAGGGAATTTCAAAAACGGGCACCTATTCCAATCCTATAGTAGAGACATCTCTTGGGGGTCAGCCAGGATCTGGGGCCCCTTCTTTTTACAGATGGAGAAGAAACATCCAACCTGAAGGAGGACTGGTCCTGCCCAATTAATCCCCTAACTCACTCTCACTCTCTAGTTTGGGAGGCATGCGCATGTGCACTTGTACATGCCGTGTATTTGACCTTCTTTCCTTTATCTGCTTCAAACCTTCCCTGATACAGCATGGGGCCTGCGGTGTCCACTGGAGGCCGATGTCACCCCCACAAAGGAGACAGAACCCTGGGAACGTGTGATCCGAGGTGGGGAGGGGGCTGCTGTTCTTTAGGAGCTAAAATCTGCCAATTCCCTGAGCAGAGCCCCCGGTTAACAATAGGAGAGGTGGAAGCCGACAGCTTAGAAAGGCAGCCTCTGGCTTTATGAAAGGTGACTTTGAAAGGCTGCATTTGTTCTTGACGAGATCGGGGCAGCTGAGCTTTACTGTGACAAATGATTCCAGTGCGAAGCCACGCTGTCAGGAGCAGTGGGGGATAAAGGCTCCTTCTCAACGGCTCCCCTTCAACATTTTTCTTTTTATCACAAACTATTTCACACACACACACACACACACACACACACACACACACACACGAGCGGAGAGAATAGTACAATCAGACCCCACCCACCTGTCACTCACCCTGATTCGATAATTAGCAAGATTTTGCTACATTCTCTTCCTCTCTCTCCTCTCTATTTCTTTCTGCAGAAAAATTTAAAATAAAAACTCAATCGTAATGTGACTTCCCCTTTACACATCTCTCTAAAAAAAAAAAAAGATATTTTCTTATATAACCACAAAGCTATTATCACACCTAACAAAATAACTATTAACCACTTGGGATCATCTCCTACTTGGCCCATAAGCTTTTTATATTATGGTTCATTCGTTGGTATCTGGGTCCAGAAAAGGCCCCCGTGTGGCCTTTGGTCGTTAGGTTTCTTAAGGCCTTTCCAGCCCTGAGCCGAGCACGTCCCAGCTTTGTATTATTTTTTTAATTGAATGCCATAGATGTCTAGTGGAAACCTGGCTATTTCTCCTGGGGATTGCTCCGTGTTCTGGGCCTCTCTGTTTGCTTCCCCACAGCACTGCCCTAGCGCTGCCTCCCCCACCCCTGCGCTTCCTGCAAAGGGACGTCAGCATTAGAGGCTCGCTTAGAATTAGGTTGAACTTCTCTTTTTACAAGAACTCTCCACTCGGGGTGCTGCGTGCTCTTGAGTCTTATTAGGGCTCATGCGGTCAGCTTGTCCCCTTTTTAGGGGTGCTAGAAAGGATGTGTGGGTTCACGTGGTGACAGCCTGACCCCTCCATGGCGAGGTTCCTCCTTTGGTAGCCAGTCTGCAAAGACGGCCCCCCAGTATGCGCGCCGCCGCAGTGCCCTCCCCTCGAGTCCCGGCTGGCTCTCTGACTTGCTTTTGGCACCAGCCTGCCGTGGGAGGGACCCTGTGTGGCTTCCGAGGTGGCGAGGCCGTGAGAAGCCTGGCAGCTTCCCCTTCAGTCTCGCAGAGCATCACCCTGGGGAGGCCAGCTGCCACCTAAGGAGTGTGACTGCTCTGTGGCCGCTCTGCTGGGAGGCACCCAGGAGAGGTCACATGGAGAGAGACAGGGAGAGACGCCTGCCTGTCCCCGCCGTTCCCACCCTCTCGGCCCAGGCATGGGAAGCCATCGGACGTGGGAAGCCATCTTGGGACTCCTACCTAGTTGAGTCTCCACATCACTTCAGCCCCAGCAGCCATTTGGCTCCAGCTGTATGACAGACCCCGAGTGAGATCCGCCCAGCGCAGTCAGCTCAGGCTCGCTCAGCTCTGAACGAGAGAGACAGTATGAAATTGTTGTTAGTCACCACGTTTAAGGATGGACTGTTATTAACTGGGACATCCATCAACTTTTCCTCTAAATGTTTCACCCACCGCCTGGATCAGTTATTTTATTAGAAGTTACGAACTGATTTTCTATCATTCCTCCTCCATTTATTTGCAGGAAATCTTTCTTTCAGCAACTAGGGCTCCTTGGTTACCCTGAAATATGGTCCTCAGACAAAAGGCAGGGCAATGTGCCACTCTCTCCTCTTTGCTGGTGGCCCACCCCCCTTGTAAAGCGAGGACCTGACTCCTCCTGATTCGGGGCCCAGACCAAGGCAGGAGAGAAAGAGGAGACAGAGAAGAGAGGTCTGAGGAGGGCGAACAGGGGACTTGGTTTCCAAGGAAACCAAGGTAACTACAAGGTAATTCTCAGGCCCTCTGAGGATCATTATTTCTTTGTCTTGCTAAAAGCCAGATGCTGTCACCTTCTCCGCCAGCTCAGATGCTTGGGTGGGCACCCAAATGGGCATGTGTGGGGGCTGCTCCCTCCCCGGCCAGGCTTCTCATCTGGCCTGAGGTCCTCACCCCTTTCTCTCACAGACAGGCCCCTTCCCCCACATCTCCTCAGGCCACTGGAGCGCCTAGTTCTTCCTCCGTGAGCATAAATGGTTCCAGGTTGGGGGACGGCAGCTCTGAATCCCATATCCTCCAGGAAGAAAATGAACAATGAGCCTGTGTCCAGACATCACAGGTGTCTCAGAGCCAGCCTGGCTGTGGTGTAAGAGCTGCTGAGGCAGTTAAGAGCCACCATTTAATGAGCACTTACTATGCACTGACAGACTCAGGGCCGAGTTGGTGTCGTGGGCAGGTGGCCTCACTAATCCTCGCAAGGGCTCTCGAAGGCCACGCTCTTCAGCCCCATTCACAGGCCAGGGATGGGCACCCAGCAAGGCTGAGTCACTCGTCCAAGGTCACGGAGCGCCCCTGCTGTCCACTGGTAGGCCGGGGTTCAGACATTCTGTCCTTGCCACGTCCCCTCCTGCTGGGAGACATTCTGCCCATGGGTACAACCTTTTTATTTTATTATTTACCTCCAACTGTGTATTTTTTTTTTTTTAGCTGACCCAGAATGTGTATAAAGGATCAACTGGAGTCCTACCCAAGCCTGGGGCTGAGTTCTGATTGGCCGAGTTGCCTGGGCGTGGCCTGTAGCGCCGGACACAGAGCGAGGTGGAGCTGGTGCTGAGCCTTTGACACTGCCCAGTGTGGGACAGACTTCATTTGTTCTAGAATAGTATCTGACAGCATCCAGTTCAGTGGATCCATGGAGGAAATTCCTCCAAACACAATGTCCCCGTCATCGGAAAAAATGGCTGGACACGCAGGAACATTTACATGGTGTTGCTTAAGCAAACCAAGCTCTCGCCAATGCGGGGAGGGGACGTCATTGCCCACAATGATCGTGCTGTCTGAGATCTTCTAACCCACTAGTTAGAAGGGGAGGGGTCCATTGTGGCCCAGGGGGGTCCTTGTCCAGGTATGGCCTCGTTCACATTAGAGCAGGGTCACCTCCACCCAAGGTGGACGTGGGTGGACTTGCCGACCACCTCTCGGGAAACCAGACAGTGCTGGGTGCTTTTGCCTGGGATTTCATCTCACGGCCCCGATCAACTTGAGAGACAGGGACCATTGTGACGCCCATTTCACAGGTGAGGGAGCTGAGGCTCAGCCCGCCTTGCTCATTCAAGGTCACACAGCTTGTTTCCTAAATCGAGGCTGGATTAACATTCTGGTCTTGGAACCATCTGTTCTCTTCCCCGCTGACAAGGAAACCTTACCATCGCTGATTAGTTAAGACTTTAGATTATATTTTGTCTGATCACAAAGATAATACCTAGTTAAATAGAGAGATTTTAGAAAATACAGAGAAGGAAAACATCAAAGTACCTGTGCCTCCCATCCAGAGAGAAAACATGTATATTTAATTCAATACACAATCACGTGGAGGGCTTGTGAAACACACAGATTTTTGGCCCCATCCCCAGAATGTTCGAGTCAGTAGAGCAAGGGTGGGGCTAGGAATGTGCGTTTCTCACGAGTTCCCACGTGATGCCACGGTTTGGAAGACCCCACTTTGGGACCACTGCTTAGACCATGGTCTCGCAAACTCGGCACTATTGACATGTGGGGCCATGTGATT